>KZ064051.1:0-25142 GCA_002091835.1 Anopheles maculatus | reverse complement strand
GGACCAGGGATGAGATTTTACGCCGTGATTCTTGCGCAGCAGTGTCGTGGGGGGCACTTCCCAGGCAAGCAAACAGAACTGGCGGTTGATCGAGCTTGAAGAAGCTGCATTTTGGAGCCGCCGGCAAAGTCCAAAGAAACAGCGAGATAAATAAAAGGGATGGGAAACATTAATAAGTTCCAACGAATGACTTCCTTTCTTACGGCGATGCTGGTAAGCAGACGAGAACCTGTGGTAGCCTGAAGATGATTGTCATATATGCTTTTTGATTTTTTGTATAATATTCAGTGCACAATGTTTTATTTGTATTTTTTTAAATGCAAGTTATTGCATGTTATAGATGTGCAACTAAAACATTCCATGGCTTCACAATTTAACAAAATCAACAAATTAAATCTCGACGAAAAATGCGAAACAGTCTCTCTCCCCCATAAGCCCTTTTAACAATGAATTAATCTTCGGTCTGTGGGGAAAATTAAGATACACCTTCCATTACACTCGAAACAGCGCGTGACGAAACCGATCGCTTATCACCACCACCATCGCCCAGACGGGGTTTTGATCCACTTTCTCTACCACCATCATCATCATCCGCAATGGGCCGATAGACCACGACGAGATGCGATACCATCTCGGTGGCGTATCAATCAAATTCAATTGTGTTTCTTATTGGAAAAGGGAAGAAACGGCACAGCAACATTGTGTACAGCGACTAGAGGAGACGCTCGTTAGTTTAGTACCGTTCAAAATACATGAGAAATAAGATGCCAAAAATTGGGGTGTTTGAGATATTCGAGAAGGTATACAAACGAGAGGAGAAAAAGGGCTGAAATTGGAGCTTCATTGTATCACACGAAAGCTTCAATTTTGGAAAATGTGGGGCAATAACAAACACAGTAAATTTAGAGAAATAGTACGAACTTTAATTCACGAAATCGATTAATTGAGCATAATAAAACTGAGTTTTGCTTATTAAAAACATATTAAATTACAAGAAACAAGAAACATTATTTCCAATGCTTCAACCAAACGCAATTGAAGTTCTTCCACATCCAAGACTCAAACACTCCGTACTTAATGTCGTTGACCGCTTAAATGAATCGCCACCGGGCAAAAGATTCGCCAAGAAAACTCACCGTGCGATAACTACGTAAAATATGCTTCAACAAATCCTTTTAAAACAGCCCTTTACAGCCTCCAAAAATCACATCCGAACTGGTAAGTTAAGCAGAGAATCAGAACAAAAACCCAGGCCGAAGAAAAGAAGGCAATAACTAACGGATTCGTTCCAAGTGATTTTCGTGAGCAGATTCGAGACAACTTTCGCAGGTTCTTGTGAACTCGGGTGATGTTTAAGCTGGAAGGTAATTTTTCCAAATCGTTTCAAAAAGAAACCTTTGTCCACAAGGAAATCCTTACAACATGTGTGTCTTCACATTCGCAAAAAGGGGTTTTTCGAGACACACATTGCAAAACATTGAAAGATGTCTAAATAAAGCGCTTTTTGAACTTCTCAAAATTCCTCTCGATACTTTTACAACAATAAAAAAAAAACCGAACGAACAGATCACCTTCAAATTGACATATGTGTCCATGCAGGCAGCAACATGCCTAGATTCGCTCGAGCAAACTTTCCAGACGAACCTCATCCCTCGGACTGTAGCGCAGAATGTGTCGATCCATTTCGCCAATTTCTCCCAAGATGTCTTTCACGACAAGGATGGGAACTCCCATCCCAACCGGGGAACTTGTTATATTCGTTGACACTCGAGCTCACCATACAACGAACTGCTTTTAGTGGCGCAGCAAAAAAAACGGCGTCCCAGTAATTCGCCCAGTACCCCTGGATTGTTTCGGGCCCCGGGGCGCGATAGCTGCTCCATCGTATGTCAGCTTCAAAACAAGTTTCTTTGCAATCTAAACGACACCAAGGAAAACACTGACCAGAAGGGATGCACCACCTTGGCGGCAACAAAAATGATGAGCCGGCAGCGCACGCCCAACATTAAAGGAGGTGCGAATGCGGCCTACCACCCGACATCCCAACGCCCCAGCTCTTGCGATGGTGAGAGATGCTAGGGTACGGGGAGGGGTGCAATCCCTAAGCGAAAGGTCGTAAGAAGTTCGCGTGGGCACCACCTTGTACTTAAAATATGATAAAAGTGATAGGTAGGCGTTTTCTGATTTCCACCTCCAATCCTACTCTCCGTTCACGGATTCCCCCCATCCCCGAGAGTCCAGAACACTGCTCCAAACGCGAAGAAACTGGCTCATCATCACAAGACCGCAAGACCTTGCCCGCTCAGCGTCGTCAGTGTTCCACTGCCGCAATCGTAACCGAACGGGAAGCGAGCGAGATGAAGAATCAAAACGCCGACCGAAAACTTTAAAACGCCTGCAATAGACGAAACGATATTCGATGTTCGATGTGTTCCTGGTCTCCTCAGCGGTCTCGCGTCTTTTCAGAGCATTTTTGCCTTCGAACGATTCACCCAATACCATGGATATTATTATTACTTGCATTATTTATGATGGAAGTTGGCCGAAAAAGGGCTCCAATGTTACCACCAACCAAAAAAAAAACTTCAACTCCAAGACCCAAACAGCGAGAGAGAGAGAGATCCCTGGAGGTGCTTTAATTCGAAGCATTACTCCAACGAGCGAAAGAAGGTAATACGAGAAAAAACGCAGTCAAGGCACATCATCCACAGCTTCAATGTGTATTATTCCTTTATTTTTATCTTTCGTTCAATTCTCGGGAAGTATTTTTCTTTTCTCCTCCAATTTTTTTTTTTTGTTCCAGAGTTCTTTTCTTCCGGGATGGAGATGCGGACTGCGACTGAAGTATGTTTTGAGGTGGGTTTCCGACGGGGATGCGTTTTTTCGAAGAACACTAACCTGGCTTGGTACGCAGAGAATCGTTCCAATAGCAACAAGACATACGCGTCAGGCTTGTGTGTACACGCCTTTGATCCTGAGCTGTAAAAACGCTCGACGGTCGTCAACGGTCTCTATGGGTGCCGGCGTGGCGTTCCGAAATAGAGAGGTGACTGCACAAATATACACTTTCACCCACATCTCCAGCGTTGGTGGAGTCCGGTTTAGGGTTTTGGGTACGTTCGTTGGTTTCATTTTCCAAACATAGTGTTCTAGCGAAAAGAAGACTCCCCTTCACACCAGATAACCCCCCAAAAACGGTATAAGTCCTGCAACAAATGATGTAATATTTGTTTCACCTTAAGGTTCTGGAATGGTTCCTGGGTTTTCACCCTTTCACAGCTTTTCTTCTTCTCGATCGTCATTATTCCGATCATATGAGGTCTAAAGGCTAGAAGACAACAGCCATTTAACACCGCTTACAAACCCCATCAAAGAACAAATCCCAGTCCCGTTGGTTGGAAGAAAAACAACCGAAAACAACAAATGAACATGTTCGAATGTAATGTTTTCATCAATTTTGCTTGAATTTAAGACGGATTGTTCTCACCTTAGACTGCCAACAGCAACCAGAGCTAGAGTAGCTTCAGCTGAATCTGTTATTGCCGGACCAGTACTAGGCGCTTTTCCAATGCAATTCGAAAACACAACAAACCATCATAGAGAAGAGTGATTAGCACATTAAACATATCTTTCACATACTTCTACCAAGAGCAGGAGAGAGAAAAAAAAACAACCCACAACTACACACCGAACAAGGCAATTCAGCAATCGGAAATGACTCGTTTGAGCTCTGGCGAGAAGCCATTTAACTGGGCACCGGCCAACCGAAAGCATAATGGAACAACCCATTATAAAGATGAACCTTCCAAATCGTTCGTTCTGGCACTGAACGCAAACGAAAAATAAAGATGCTCAGCTTATCTGTATTAACATAAGGAAACAACACGAAGCAGGAGAAAATCCACAAATCAAATAAATGACCTTTCCGGGCATTAAAACAGCCACCGATGGGTGGCACAAATTAAATCCCAGGCTTTCAGCCTCGAATGGCGGGAATTGTGTGGTACAACTCGATTTAGAATTATGAAAGGAAAGACGAGAAACTTCACCTTTCAATCCACATTGCACATATCTAGCAGTGGTAATGGAACACGGGACGCGCGTCGTTGTTCTTGAACAAAATTAAGCAAATTTCTTCGTATTTTTCTACTCTCTTCTTTTAAAAACGAGAAGCTCCTTTAATGTCGTTTTCCCATGTTTTATGCAACGGGCGTTAGTGGTAGTGTTGGGCTTGTTTTCACATCGTATCGGCGGTTGGAGTAATTATACAATTGTGTGTGTTTTTTCCATTCTTTATGCATGTATTCTTGCCTACTAACGTTTTGAATGATGAATAACATTATGTTTAACAGCTTTCTAGATAGTTTTTTTTTTATTTTGCTTAGTAAATATGAAATGTTCTATTCATAATAATGAAATTGAGATAATTATCAAGAATTCTTAAACAAACTCCTATTGATTTATGTCACTTTTAAGAAAAAAAGTGTAAAATTTATAAACTAAGGAAGCAAAAAACAACTTCATAGCAAATAAATTAAAATAAATAAAATAAATTAAACTACATTACGAAGAAGGACAAAAAGTGATTTATAAGACATTAAAGCGACAATCATGCATCTCATAATCATAAGTAAAACTACAATATACAAAAATAAAATGAATAAGAAGCGAAAAATACATCAATTAAACAGTGGCAACAATTATAATCAAATAAATAAACTAAATAGGTAAAACGAATACATAAAATAAGGATATATTCAATTGACAATGTCAACACGTCCAAATATAAGAACACCAACAAGAATAATATTAACAAAAACACAACAGCTTCAACACCAAACGATCTTCATATGAGTTTGAATCGGGTTCTATCGCAATCGAAACATTCAGTTTTTAATCAATTTTCCGCGCTTCAATGCATCTGCATCGCAACACTACCCCATGTGTTCTATTTCGGTGACATCCCACCCACCCAAGCAACCACCCCCACCCCACCCACCGCATCGAACGTGCCAATTTACCTCGCCTGATTGATGGCATCGTTTCGTCGCGCTTCATAATGCACGGCCAATCGGCATTTGGAATGATTTATTGTGCCTATTCTTAGATCGATGTATCGCGTTTGCCAAAAAATCATCTTCAGCCACTGCCGACCCACCACACTGCGCGCATGTGTGTGCCTGTGTGTTTGTTGTACGCTTTATAAATAAGAAAACCAGAGCAGAAGCGAACACGATTTATAATAAAATGTTTCAATTTGTCTGCGATTTCTTGTGGCCCCCAATCTTTGGGCATATGTGCCCGGGAATGCAACCACCACGAAGCAGACGAATGCAACGCTAAACGACATGCATGTGCCCTTTAAGCGCTGCAAAGCACACGCACCAGCCCCATTCGCACCGGTTCACGGATTCGCAAATGCACGCGGCGTTAAAATCTCATTTTAATGCTCAACTCTCGTTTATGCGTCTGTCAGCCTGTATCTCGCGCGCCTTTTCGGAGGCCCGTTTTCCCGACCTTTTTACGGCGCCCACACTCGAGTCCTCGCGATTTCTTTCTCCAGCCATCCACAGGGTGTTATTAATTTTCCTCCCTTTTCCACCGGAGCATGCAAAATTCCATCCCCCTTCCAGAGCAGCAGCACGGCCAAAATGCAACGACGCAGCGTGGTGCAGCAGATTCTTCGACACACACACACACACACGTACAATCGGACACATTTATCTCGTACTCGGCAACGACGATGCCTGTGCTCCGTGTGTGTGATGAGACGCTCCAAGAAAACACAACCGAATCTCGCCCACCTGATGGGACTTTATTCGATCGTTTGGCGTTTCCGCGTGGCAAACATCTTTCTTTCATCTGCGTATGTTGCGCGCGCACGATTATCGCGCACTCATCGCATTCGATTCGCACATCCCGCGCAAAAATCGCGCGTTGAAAGGGCTCGCTACGGATCTGAAACGATGCAGAGAGATCGAGAGAATGAGAGAGAGAGAGACGGTTTGGCATTGGGTTGGGCGACGCTGACAAATGAATAATTAATGTCAGGTCCGATTGTTGTTGTTTGAGGCAGTTGGGAGGAAGATGAGGAGGAGGTGTAGGATGAAAGCAAATGCATCAGCGGAGAGGAAATGTACAACAAAACAACACACAACACATATGGTGCGTTGATCGCTTCGAAAAAAGGGTTCGGGAATGTTGATCGGTTTTTCGATGCGTTTTTTTTTGTGAGCCTTTATTTGAATCCTTGAAGCCGAACGCTCTGTATGACCTCGAAAATTAATTCCAAATATTAAAAGCTCAATCCCGATGAACAAGAGTGCTACAGAGCCTCCTGCACAAAGGCATCAACAAACGAGCGAGCCACACACAAAAGCGAACGTGAATAAAACTTTTTTCTTTACACACAGCACACACTATGTTGCAATTTTTGGTCACTGTTGCATCCCGTGTCGGCGGCCGTGTCTCCACAACAAAATTTTAATTTAAATCATTACAAAAAACCCTGCAACAAACAACATTGCGCTCGACATTGCAGCGAAAAAATAAAAACTGTTTCGTTTGACACTTTTCGGTTCAAAAACAAAACAGAGCGAAACGACAAAAAAAAACCCCGTTTGCTCTTACTGGAGTACGGTTGCATACAGAGGAGCTGGAGGAAAATATGTTTTCCCTGTCGTACTCAGAGTTTGAGCTTTTATTCGTTTTTTTTGTGCGCACTCTTTTGCATATTTCATGACAGATGAAACGTGGGCTAGGAAAGGAAAGAGAGGGATAGAGTGAGATAGAGCAGGTGGAAAATGGAAAGTGAGTAAGCATCACTCCCTATTCTCCTCTCCCCGAAGCCACCCCATTCCCTTGGTTGGTCCTGTTTCATAATTTTCATTTTGTTCGCCGAGTTTTTCATTTCCGTCCCAGTGGCAAGGACATTAAAAAAGGAACGAAAAGGGAATACCATTTTTCTTTGGGTCAGTGAACGCGCGTGACGTCACGGGCATACCTTCCTTTCCCTCAAAGCACACACACACACATACACAATGTACGAACAGGAAATATTGCACAGTGTTGTTTCTGTCAGCTGCAGGAAGTCGGCTTTTCCTTGCATTTTCGCCCCCAAAAAGGAATATAAAGGGGGCAAAAGGGTCCACCGCCAGTTACGCCTTTCGGATTTTTGTTTCGACAAAGAAAATTCGCTCGACGAAAAAAGTAGGTAAAACTTCAAATTTTTGGGCACGGTGTACTTTTATTAAAAAGTACACACACACACTTTCGTACTCCCAAGAGCAAGCAGTACTGGAAGTAAAAAAACCCGCCGATTCATTCCGATCCCGAATTTGTTTCCAGCTCGGTGCACAATTTAACGAAAACTGGTGAATTAAACCTTACCTACTTACGTTTGTGTTTGGTATTTCCCGGTTTTCCCTTCCTTAAGTTGGTGTGAGTTTTTAACCATTTGCTTTTCCGGAGCACTTTTCGCGCAAATCTTTGATCCCTCATCCTTCCGCATCGTGTGGGAGAAGGCGCGATGAAAGTGGACGAAAAAATAACGCAAACTTTACTAATAACCTTACAACTTTGACACGTGTCATGTGATACTTTTGTGCCCCAGAAAAGGAAAGAAGGTTTGGAACGAAAGTAGATAAAGTAAAAAAATTAAACCTCAGTATAAAAACTTACACCTCATAACCTTCGCCATCGTGTCGTACAGATTGACGACGTTATTGCAAAAGTTTAAAAAAGGCGGCCTCTGTTTGGGGAAGAATCAAAGGTTTCTTTTGTGATTGATCGTAATATAGGTTCTAAGTTCCGAGAATTTGATAAGAGAAACTCCGCTTATTGGGGAAACTTACTTCTTGATCTACAACAGTCTGATACTCACAGCATTTGATGATGTCAGGAGGCTTTACAGGACGACTTCATACTGGACTCAAGCATCATCAGCATGCTCATCACTCTGGGCAACACTGTGCACATAAATAAATCAATGATGGGGATATTTCTTACAGGACTAGTGCTTAAGTCCAATATTATAAGAATCCTGGGTTTCTTTCTTAGGTTAGTTTCCGAAATTCAGACTGAGTAAATCTTCATCTCCTTAAAGCAGTAAAGTAGTAAGCTAAAACATACCCAAAACCAACGAAAGAAACTTCCATGACCCCAAGGAAACTTAAAGATTGCAATCAGTCTTTAATCGCACGATAAGGATGTCCTTCAGAAGGATGTGTTTTTTGCCCTTGTTTTCTTTCCAGAGGCCCACCCCGAAACCCATTTGCCCTTAAATACATCACATTTGAATTTTCATCTCATTTCCCAACGCCCCTCCGGGCCCGGCAGTCCAGCCTACCGATTACGAATTTTCCCCGGTGGGTGTACACAGCACAAAAATAATTAAGGCACGCACCCGGGTCAAGCAAAACCCGACCATCAAATGACCAAGGTCAGGGCAGGGGGTTTTTTTCCTAACGCCTAGGGTAGCATTTTATCGGTCACCGTCGTTCGAGAAATCGGGCGACAAACAACGGTTCGCGTGTATACGACCATCAGCGTCGTAAAACGGTTTCAGGTGTGCGGAGGTTTAAAATTCAAATGAGCGTTACCGTTTGCAGGAAGAAGCACAACGATGCGAACCAGAAGTGCCCGGCAAACGGTTTTCGGATGGTTCGGTATGCCGGTCGAAGGTGGAGCTAGTTTGCTTCCTGTCTTTAAGAGTCTCCCGAGCGCCCTTTAAAGGAGCTCTCGGCTAACGTCAAGCAACACTTCTACGGCACCATTGTGTGTAAAGGCAAGTGTTGCCTGTAACATTCCAAGCGTCCTCTCTGGCTTGTTGTTTACCCTCGCTGTCCAAGTCCCCGGTTGTCACAAGCTCATACGTAGTAATATTTCTTTCGAGCAATTTCTGCCAACTCTTCCAAACAATTGCCCATCGCGACGGAGGAGCGGCCGGAGGCCTGTAGACTGAAGCCAAGGGGCAAGGATGATAATGACGATGATGGGAAAACTTTCCCAACCACCAACTGCGTTGCTGCTCCTTTTGCACGAGACTTTTTTTTCCATTCCCCTCCTTCTTGAACTCCACCAACTTAATACAAAATTCCAGCAACCGGAGGAGAGTTTATGGGTCGTTTGGGGCCGATTTTCCGATGGCACTTGTTTAAAGTTCTGCCATGTGATGTGGTTCGTCCGCTTTCGGGTCGCAACTGCATGTGTGAAGCTCGGCGTTTTTCCGGCGAGCACTACCGTATCCACGCTCCAGTGTCCTACTTACATCCGAGGACCTTCGACGAAGGATTCCCTCTGCGTCCATAATGAACAAACAGGGCAGAGAGAACGAACCAGAGCTTGCAGGTGGTGGAGATTTCTGATTGTTATTTGATTGTTCCCATTGTGTTGCGATATTTCCGCCCATGGGTTTGGTGCGGCTGCTGTACAACATGTTCGCCTGAATCCTTGCCGAAGCTCTGGCGGCGGTTTCCAAGGCAAAGTACACCCAGTGGCACACAGTTCAAGCAGCAAGAACTAAAAAAAAACGAGTCCAGGTTTTTCCTTGGTACTGTAGGACTGTTTCTGATTTCTTTACCTTTCGCACCAGTCCGTTTCGTGGCGCAGGTAGAACATGAAAAAGCTGCCTGCGATGCCTTTTTTCTCCAAAGTCCACACCATTTTCCACCATTTTCTCAGTATTTTTTATCACTGTCACAAACAAATGGATTCAATGGTCTTCCATTTCTATGGACAGTGGAAGTTGAACAAGCTTTTCTGGCGAACCTGCAGGTGTACTACGGTCCGGAAATTCGAAGAAAAGCTTTCTCCGTTCCGCTCCGCTTTCCCGGTAACGACGGTAAAGGACAAAGTACAACGACCGGAAGTTTACGAGCAGAGCAGCAGTTTAATCTGTCTTCCGCGGTATTTAAAATGTCATAAATCAATAAAACGCGAGCGTCCAAGACATCGAGACACGTGCGGAAAGAAGCGGCGAAAATTCCTCCAAAAACGGCAGCAGGATAAGAAGGGAAATTTTATAATGAAATCATTTCCACCACACGCACCCCAGCGCAACGAAAAGCTGGGCTTTAAGCATCACCACGACACGGAAGCTTTCCACTTAGCAATGGATTTTCTTTCGCGCGGAAAAACATTGCCTGAAACGTGATAACGGCTAACTTTTTGACTTTTCCTACCATGCGGCGTATATACCCTGCGAGAAAAACCACTTTTCGTCGGACGAGATAAGATTAAAGTTAACCGAATTTAATAATGTCCTGACATTAAAAAACGGAACAGGCGTAACGAGGCTTCACCAAAAACATTATCGACCGCCACCGCCGTAGCTTGGAAGGATCGGTTTCGGAGGTTATTTTTAGTTATCTGTCAACCGCGGTGGGCGGTGAGTGGATTAATAATAATACTCCCACAAAGCCACCCCGTTTGTTCCTCGTCCTACAATGACTAATCTTCGATCATAAGCTTCAGCCGCTGTGACAATGTTTTGCCATAAAGAAACATTGTGCCAAGGCTTTGTAAGCGAAGGTCCATAAAAACCGACACAACGTGGCCATTGTGTCATAAATATGATTCTAAAACAATGCAGCTTCGTAATCTAATACGTGTCCGTCTAGACGACATATAACGTGATTAAAACCATAAAACCCCAAGCCACCCCGGCGGAAGAAACAGAACAAACCGAAGAAACCAGGCCAGCAACAGAGCTGGTGGAGGAGCTGGTTGCGGGAAATCCATTTTCCGGCAAATCACATTTCCTGGTACGGACGTAGGACGTAAGAAAGCACACACACACGTGCCCTAGGAAATTGTGCGATCAAGGTTGAAATAGACTGGGTCGCTTCTCGCTTTTTTTTTCTTGCTCTGTTCAAACTTCTATGTTCTTCAGAACTCTAGTAAGTCTTGACCGAAAGCAGTGTGTCCCACTTGTGGCCACAGCTACAGCTCTCCACTCTCGTACTCACTCGAGAGTGTAATGGTGGACAAATATTATACTTTAATAAAATTCCCTCTTGGTCTCTGGGAGTTGTCGGGCCGTTGTGGTCCAAGCTCCGGCACCGGCCATGTAAGCCGGAGGTTCGCTGGTCCCACAGAAACGCTGGACAACGCTCCAATGGTCAGCAATTCCTGTCATCGGTTGTGTGGTGTGCTCTTATTTTGATCACGTTCTTCTTACATCTGACGAGCCTCCTCTTCATGCTCTTCCGTGGCCGCTGCTCGATGGTTCACAGCAACACAACAGCGAGGGAAAGCATAAAAGAAAACCTGTCCCATTCCCAACATAAATATGTGATGTGTCTCGTCCAACTTCGCCGAGCGGAGGAACCCCTAGCGAACGAGCGAGAGACAGAGAGGAGCAGAGAGACACATTGTTATTGCGCCGTCTACCATCGAGATGACACTGGAACGCGCCGCGAACTGAAGTGCAAGGGCCGAAGTTCCGAGGAAACAATTATTCATTTCGCTCTTTGTATATTCCCTTTTTTGGGACAAAAGCGACTCGTATACGGCCCAGAATCGGCGAGACGCGGTTGAGGTAGAACAGACACACTTTAACGGTGACCCTGAACATCGAACTGCGGAGAGTGCGGACAAGTCCCGGTTTTCGGGGACCGAAATCCATCAAGCGGCCTGTCCTCACCCGCTATAGTTGACCGCTCGCTTTAGCTCAACGACCATAGAATAGAACAAGAGAGAGCGACAGAGTGGGAGGACAAAAAAAAAGCTCCGATCTGGGTCCTTTTCAAGTTTTTGATATATTGCCCGGGATGACTTTAAAGGCGACAACGTCCGTTCGTCCATCCGTCAGTTGGCGTCGTCCGGCCATCCGAGAGGCCATCCGCCAAATATCGCTTCCCTTCTATCGCATCCTTCCGACGGGTTCTAGAAGGAGGAAATCAAACGAAGTGGTGTCCCACATTGTGCTACCGTTTCTTGAGCACTCCGCTGCAAAGAGCACATTTTCGGACGTTCGGACTAGATTTCTCAAAGGGGAATAGCGTAAAGTCTTAATGCCTAGCTTCGCCTACTCAGCACATCGTCTAAACCGGGACACTCAGCAGAAAGGACACAGGACACAGGCAGAGTGGACAAGAAATTGAAAACAAATGAAAATCGATCGACGACAGGCTTGACCCTTGTCCTCGCTCAATGTGCCTGCCTGGTTCGAAAGGCGCAGGCAAAGGTTTTCCCTTTAATGACGGCACTGACTGGCTGCACAGGTCACCGGGCATCCCAGCCGGTTGCTCATCGAAGTGCTTTTCGCTGTTTTGCACACCCCAATGGGTTGACTTTGGTGCCGGCGCCGTTTTTTTGTTGCTGTCCCGAAACCTTCTAAAACTCATTCACAAAAAAATAATGCCAAAGTAAAGGGAAAAAAACAGAGCTAAATTTGCGATGAACCTGCGTCCTTGAGGGAAATGAAATTCGTGCTCCAAAATTCAACACAAACATGTCGATAGAAGCGAAAATAAAAACCCTAGCGAATGGCAATTATTTTCTATTTAGATTATTATTTCCCATGAGCGAGCACGTACAGGTGCAACGGATATTTTTATCAAGAATTATATAAAAAGCCCTTCTAAAATAAACTTCCTCAACAGTAATGCTTCTTTTCATTCGAAAAACCCGTCTCGTCTAACGAAGTGAATAGAATTTCAGTTTTACAAGCCATAAAAAATACTATTCTCAGACAGATTAATTAAAATAAACGAATTCTTAGTTAATTCTACCAAAAAAACCAGCCCTTCACGATGGCTTTTTCCCTTGTGACTGCAAATGTTGTTCGTTCCCCAGCGAAGTTCGTCCATTTCCATGGCAAATCCAAAACGGTACGGTTCTGGACCCTCCTCAGTTTTTTTTTGTTGTTGGCATTTTATAAACATTGGACATAGGATACGCGAAATATGAGCGTTCGGGTAACGGAGTTTGTCCTTCACCGGTCATTTCCAACGCTAAAAGGAAGGACTCTACTTCAATTCCGAGCAAACAAAATGGATTTTTTTTTACCTCTACTAGAATTTAACCTTACCTTTAACTTCATGCTCAACTAGCGGAGTTCTTGCACATCACCAACACCCGGGCACCATATCTTCCTCACCGGAGGTTACACCAACTCCGACCACCGGACTCATCGTTCCATCTGCCACCGAAAACGACACCACGTCTCGGAGGAGTGTTTGTCTTCTTTTACTGACTCTCGTTCGTGTTTTACAGTCCCAAAATAAAAACCCCGACTGATATCTTCATCTGCAACGCACTGTGCCCTATCCACGTCCGTAGGCTTCACCGAGAAACACACGGAGGAGCCAAAAAAAACCGCAGCATCGATAGCGTTACGTTACACGTAAGTCCACCAGGCGAGGACTCACGAAGAAAACACACGCCATGCCATAAAATGCAAATGTTATGATTCCCGAGCCACATGGACGGTTTCGGCCGTTGTGCGCGTGGACTCACATAGATTGTCATTCTTCTGCCGTATGATCTTGGTGTGCTTGGAAGCTCTTCACCTTGACGCAGAAGACGTGCGTATGCGCCGCCGCCCGGACGATAGTGAAGTGGTACCGATGATAAATATGACGTGCTATGCGATAAGATGTTTCCCTCCATTTTTTTTTTTTTCTGTTCCTCCAGTGCAACCGGGCAACAACATGCCTGTGCCGTACAGCAGACGACAACGACGACGACGAAAAAGCCAAAAGGAAAGGTCTCTGGAATTCATCCACTAATTTTGGTTTTGGATGAATGCTCCCTCCAAAAGCTCGTGCGTCGTAACCCGTTTCTGGAGGGTTACGACCGAGGCTCGCTACGAACCTCTACTCTGCTTATCTACCCCGTTAACGTTGACCGATTATCCTACTGCCGATCTAACTCGCAGTGAAGTAAAAGAACCCAACAAAAATACGCTACAACAAACTTATGGAAAAATGTCTTCCAACGTTTCTCTTCACTCTCCCTGCCTCCACTACATTTTATTACCATCCCGATGACATCTGCTCAGGAGAAAGAAAAATTGGCTTAAAATTTGACATTTCCGAATGGCGTAAAAGACAGCCAGCCAGGGTACAGTTCTCGGTCTCAGATAATCTCGGTTCGAGACGAGTCGCGCCTGAAAGCGACCGCGGTCGGATGATTGTTATTTGTTTTTATTACTCAAACGAAGCAAAAAAAAAATGGTTTGATACTCTCCTGGCGATGGTGATCGAGCTAATTATTTTATTAACGCAGCACTAAATTAGAGCTATCTGATCTGAAGCGCATTTTTAACAGCATTTCAAGCTTCTTTTCTTATCAAAAATGAATCTCCATATCACGAGACATCTTCATTTCGCGTTTGATTTAATGTTCTGAGCCGTTTTGTTGTGATAAAAAGCAATGAACGAAACGGATTAAATTAATTCTAAAACTCTTAATTCTTGGTTCCTTCGACGGGTTTTATGCGCCAACGCTTCTCCTCCTCGGCGACATTATTACTTTTAATCGGTACCGTGTGAAACAAGGGTAATAATTGAAATCGGGTAAGCATGTGTCTGGCTGTGTTCTGGCTGCCCCCTGTCTGCTGCTGTACTCGTGGTTAGTGGTAATGAATTTTAAGCGATAAAGGAAGTACCAAAACTTCTAAATATACCCTTTTTATGAGCCATTTTAACAATCTTGCTACCAACGTTTCCAGTTTTTTTTTCGCTCGCTTTCTTCCAATGCACCAGTAATCCGATCCGAAATATTCTTGTTGTTTCATTTGTGCCCGACACGGCACAAAACTTTGATACATTCAATTACCGAAAGTTGTTCTCGAACGCAAGTCAACAGAATAAACACAGGAAAACTAGAAGAACAAAACCGGGATCTCGTGGGAGTATTGGAGTAACAACAAAACAGCCAAAAAAAACTCCGGAAGGAAGGCTCTACACTCCTTCTTGGTGGGTGACAAAAATAAAGGTAAAAAACACACCAACAAAATCAACTGCAAACATAAGAACATGCTGTATTGCCTGTACACACACACACAGTAACACATAGCAACACAAACACACCATCGGAGAGCGGAAGGTAATAACAATTAGAACGTACGACCTACGACTGCACTGCTACTGCTGCTATTGCCACACGGCCCAAAAACTCCGTAGCCATGGTGTTCGACTTTTGGCCCATTAGACCCATTTACGTAGGTGGGAGATGGTGTGGTCGGTTTCCGGTTTTGCTGCTACAAATGTTTTCCGTTTTGTTGACTTTTCCACCGACCGGGCAGGCGGAAGAAAATTGTCTCACTTTTTCGTTCCCGTTCCGCCGTGTGACCGTCTAAAATCCTTTCCGTTCGAAGGAAGTAGTACCGGTAGCATTAACGTTTATCGGTACCGTGGACGTTGTTCGGTCGGAAAGGTCGGCAAGATTTTCTTTATGACCAAAAATGCTCTTAGCACTTATTAGATAAAGGTTTCAAATGCAAGAACGTTCTTGTCTCGTGTCTATCGTTAAAAGATTGATAAAATATTCATCACAACAACTTACTTTCAATCGCTCTCGGGCCAAAAGAAAGCATCATAAAACAACCAAAATAGCTCTCCGCTGGTTTGACATATTTCCCATTTCCAGGCTTTCCAGGCACGGAAGAAAGTGAAAGAAAAATCGACATTTTCATCATCGAACCTAAGATAATCCTCGCTTATCCGCTTCCCTTTCCATGGCTTTTAATGGGACACAGTGTTTCATTTTCATCATACAAAACGAACCTCAGGCAACTCTCCCCAAGCAGAAGTACACTTCCTAACCTCTCATTTTATCAAAGAGTTTCCTTTTGGTACCGGGAGCACCCTACGCTTCTCTTGGGTTTGAACTCTTCACCCGACAAAAAAAAGGCCGCGACAGACAATCGTCACATTCGTGCGCGTCTGTGCATTATTTCTTTTTGAAACCCGAAAAAAAACGAAACCCGCTCATTTATCTCTTCTCCAAAGCCTTCCCTATCCTTTCCGTTATCGGCAGCGCCCTCTCCTGCGATGGTCTCCTCCTACTCATTTGCCCTCCGTTTCCATTAGACAGGTCTTCGGGAGAAGATGAAGGAGCAATAATACACACAGCGATAAAAAAAACACACACAACACAACTCCCGATGTATTAAAAGGCATATTACTGTGCAGCATCCCAGAGGCATGTGAACGGGGAACAGCCCAAAACCCGATCGATCCGACAGAGGGACAGAGCGAGAGAGCGTACGAGGGGAAAAATAATAATTACTTTTTCTTTTAATTAACACGTTTCCAAACTTAATGGTTCGTCGCAAGGGAAGAGTCCCGGGAGAGACGGAGAAGAGGGAGTCTCGCGAACGTTTCTGATTTTGGTCCCTTCTTCTTTGACTTCAACTCTGATTTTGGGGAAGTTTTCGTTTTGTTTTTTTGTACCTCTCACTGTTTATTGGTAGTCGTACTACTAAAATGCTGGACGACGGCGACAAAAATTGACGACGTCCCACGTATTTGGCAGCCCGATCCTATCCGGACCTACCGTAAATTGAAGTTGACCCGAGCGTGCGTGTCGATATGATGTTCACGACTACATATAATGTATCTGACATTCAAATTCTTTCTCTTTGGCCAAATCGGTGGAGATACAACATAGTCTGTATATCATATTTCAGCCGAAAATCTGACTTTAGACGACTGTTAAAAAAGAGGACATCAAATTCCAAATCATGTAACAAAGTTCCTAAATTTCACTTACCTGCTTCGTTACATGGCGGCATCGCTTCATCTTACGCCGTGTTAGCCTGTTCCATTACACTGCACAAAACATGAGACATCACTATTAGACGACACATTTCGTCGGAAATTCTACACATGTTTTCCCGCAATGCGGCTCCAAACCCTTTGAACTTCACAAACGAACACAAATCGATACATCCGCACGATTCATTATCAGCACCGTGCCATTGATTTCTTGGAGCAGATATGGTTGTTTACGAAACGCTACGCCAAGATGCGAACATCCGACTTCCTAATATACCTCCTCCTGATAAGCGACGCTCATTAAATGTAGCATTCTAATTAGCAGTAGAAATTGTTGAAAAATGCACTTCATCTACATTAAGTAAACACACTCAACTCCCGAGAACTGATCTGATGGGCGATCATCCCTTGGGTGATTCAACAAACAAAGCCCACTCCGCATACAAACAACTTCAAAAACCACAAACTAATCGACCACAACACTTTCCGTTGAAACGGGTCATTCGTTGTTGGTGCGTGTTGCTGTCGTCTGGTCGACTTCTGGCCAAAAGCCAGACCATCCATCACTGCTCCGCCGGTAAGAAGTACAAAACACACACAAACACGCACATAATTCTTTCGCGGTCACACAATCGAGATCGAAACGTGTCTGTACGCGGTTGTGTGTGGGGCTGGTGAAAGGCGAATTAACTGCCGTGCGTCTCGCCACCCCACCGGTTGTAACAGATGACCCCCATGCAATCACCTCCGATATGATAATCGCCAGCATCGTTCAGCGGGCGCTCTATGCGTGTGTCTGCATGCGTAACATGCGAACGACCGCTCATTGCTCATACTCAATGTCCCAGGTGGAAGCGTCTTTACAAGCAGCAGCAGCAGCATGGCGCATGTTGCGAAGGTGTCTTCCACATGCTACCGGGCGCATCGGCGCGGGAAGTTCCGTGTCTGCCCAACTCGAACGACAACTGCATCACACACACACAAATACACACATACGGTGGAAGAGATCTGTGGACAAAAAGAGCGAAAAAAACGGAGAAACTAGTTTATATTTTATTACCACTATTACCTTTATGTAATAAAAATTAAAATAAGAAAGACCCAGGCAAAACCTGATACCTTGTGCCGTCCCGTGAAACCTGAATGCGAGGTACAGCAAACCTGAAATCGGAACAGAACAGGGACGGAGACGGGCAACGTACGTAAGTGAGTGAACGCACCATCACCACCAGCAGCACACAACAAGCCAGGAAAAGGGAAGAAATTAAAATAAAAACTCAATTCCTTCCAACGACAAAACCGAAAGATAGAATGAAGTGACCGCCGTTCGTCTCTCGTTCCGCGCTTCGTGCTCCATTACGCATTCGTTTGTCTCCTTTACACCTATAATTTTCCCTGCCCGTTCAACTCCCGTTCTATCCGGTACCCCATCATCACCGGACTCGGAAGGTATCTGATGGTGCGTACCTATGGGCATGCCGTCTTGCGTCTTCTTCGTCTATGCCTCACCAAGGAAAAAAAAGCCCTAATAGCCACCGTCTTGGACTGTGCACTTATCTTGACAGACCCACCACACCAACACACACGCACGCAACCGCAACGCTAAGGAAAACCATTGCCGGACCGCATGTCCGGGGACTCGATGTCCGAGAGATCACTAATGCGACCATTTCTTGCTGTCATTTTTCATAGCTATCCCTCCAATGCGACGATAACGTCAATGTCAGAGCCGAGAGCGCCTGGGCAGGTTCAGGTTGACCGCATTTTCCGCGCACCGTTTGGGGATTGCCGTTAATGTTGCTTACCTCATCGGACTCATTTCGCTAGCCATCAACAGCCCTCAATCCCTTTACTTGATCGATCCGACGGGCCGCACCTTCTTTCTCTCGCCGAAGCTATGGTGAACGCGAAAAGTGAAATGCTGACGGCGAAAAAGCAACAAACAACCGGAGGTATCCCAAGGTTTTTGTGTTGACGTCTGTGCCGAGGTTGAAACTCATCAATTTACGCTGACGGTTGATGCCGCCGTGCCTTGCGTGTGAGGTTGTATCGGCTAAGCACCGAAAAATATCGATTTTGCGCAAAAGTGTTCCGTAGCTTCCGTAAAATAAAATCGATTGCAATAAAATGCGGGCCCGCATAGGAATGGAGTGGAATGGAGGGCGTGTGGGGAGGCCATGTTTTCACTACACGTGTTGGGACAAGGGCATACGGATATCAGTTGGAAACCTCGGGTCAGAGCAATATGAAAGGTTGTTAAAATCGTAATGACCCATCCCGTATCTTGACGGCTCAACACACACACACACACACACACACACACACACACACACGTACGAACAGAGGGATGACACATTTGACATATTTGAATACCGGGAATTCGGTGGCAGCAATGCGCTCGTTATCAGCGCACATTCGGTGGCAACTTCACATCAAGCGCTGTTTGCTAACCGATCGCCACGAAACAGCTGTGTTCTGGGGGCAGTTTTCCAATACCAAACTGGCGGCTAAAAATGCAACCGTGTCCCGTAGATTCACCGAACCGTACGAGTTTAATTGACCCGAGACCGAGCAACCAGTGTTTGACCCGGCACAAGATAAGCCCAGCTCGTCGTCGGTCGGGACGTTCCACGCTGACCCCGCGCCGCCACATGACATGTGACGGATGTCAAGAGCAATCAAACTAACCTCTTATCATTCGTCGGTTGTTGGACGATCCAGCCCGATTTCAATGTGTCGCATACCGCGTCCACAGTCACGTCAATGAACTCGAGAGCAAGGGAAAATGGTTTCGAGTGTGCGGTGAGCCGTGTCTCGTTTGGATACACGAGCAGTTCTAATCACCATGATTCTTTAATGTCTAATCTCCTTATCATCCGATGAAGCATTGCAATAACATAGCTCCTGTCGTAGTATTATAATTTGTCCGATCTCTCTCTCTCTCTCGACAATGCGTTCTGTCTGTAATTAGCCACTGATTGACAGTAAACTGGAACGGCGAGGCCCAACTTTAAAGAGGTAGAAGATAATCTCACGTTTTACAGAAGGAAAAGTTTACCTTTCAACGGACTCGCCCGGGACTGCAGCACACGAACAACCGTAGCCGGATAATTGCAGTGTGTGCAAACTGCCGTAGAAATCTGCCCCATTGTGGCTTCTGATTTCATGCTACGGTCCTTGGAGGTTACAACCAATGCCCGGTGAGTTGCAGTTTGGAGTGATTGTGACAAACTTTCACAATCAAAAGCTCCCGCGCACTCGGCGTTCCCTGCTCATCGTCCATCTTCCAGACATCAGCAGACCGGAGTAGGTCACTGGTGTTACGTTGGAATGCCATAACGTGCCGAGGCGTTCCCCGGCAAGAGTAGTTACACTTTTTGTCACTTTTTGTCCAACTTTGATTACGGCTCCCGCACCCAAACACCCAAGGTGCATTTTCTCGGTGCACTTGTTTTGTGGTTTTTTGGGACCCGGTGGCTTCTGATTGTGATAGGGATTCCTATGCAAAGCCACTGGGCCAGCTGGGTTGGAAGCACCACAGTTCATTACGAAGTTGCCATTCCCGAAGGCTTCGGTCGATAAATTCAAACCGAAACTTCAGGACCAACAACGAAGGCGAGACCTGCAGCCCCCTGAGGCTGTGACGATCGGTAGTTCGTGCACAGCTTCAGCGTAGCGACCAAGCCCAAGCTTAATGGCTGCCCTTGATCGGAGCCGTGCCTTTCCACATATCGCAACTCAATCTGCTCTCAATCTCAAATACCTCAGCACAAACTGCCACAACTGCATTTGTCCATGGGGAGTATGTGTGTGTGTGTGCAATGGACGCGCGGCTTCACGTTGTACGAGTTTGCTCGGGCAGGAACTCGGTGAAGCGGTGGCAGTGCAAATCAAATAAAAAGCCTATTACTTGGGACACAGGCCCCGGTTGGCACGAAGGTGGACCTGTGCCAGCGAGAGATCGTGTGTTGACCGTTTGGTCGTTTAACCAACGGTTCGGAACGATGCATGGATTAAAACCCAACTCATATAGGTTCTGGGGCAGTGTCTCTTTTTTTTCGTTCTCTGGAGGTTTTTTTTTACTTTCTGTTTGTCCCATTCCACAACGTTTACCTTTCATGCTAACCTTGGCTGTCTCCAACATCCCACGAAACTTTGTAGTAGATAAACCTGCCCAACCGTGGAAGCAACACCGTGCAGCGCTACACGGTACGGTACCCGCACTGGCGCGACCGAACAAAAAAAAAAGCCAAGTCCGCCCATCTAACTGCCATCCAAACCCCGTCAATCCGCTGGAAAACTACGGACCATAACCGAATTCGTCATCCCCGATGCCCGTTGTTAGCAGCACACCCGGCAATGGATGGTGTTGATGATTCTGAGATCGCCACTTCCGGCGGCAACAATGTGGGCACACTCTTCGGGATTCTACAATGGGTAAGCACGGCACACAAACATTCCATCCATCAGCAGCAGCTCCGTGAAGAAGCTACTCCACACTATAAACACAATGAACACAACACAGCCCGTGCAAACGGTACCTAGAAACAGACGCACACACAAAAAAGTGAGCACAAACAACGGTCCTGTCTACATCCGATTCGCAATCCCCATAAACGACTACGACACGCGGGCTCGACGCGCGTACACACAAACAGAGGTCTCAGATTAGGTTTTAATTAAAAGTCAATATTTACTTACACCGTCGACGATGGCGGCGGGTGACTCCAGCGCACAGCGAGTTGCAATTCCGCTTCAGGGTGTTTTCCGTTTCGTTCATTGCCGGCTCGACAGTGGCGTTCCCCCACATTCCGAATCCCGTTTGCACAATTCGAAAGGCTTAAGCGGCTTTAACGAGAAATGGAGAATTTAGAATTTGGCAACATCATTTTTATAAAAGCAAAACTCACCGTACGATATTTCACCATTTTTTTCGGACTAAAGAACGCGACGACGCGATGATGCGGAACGCACATCGAAAACTGTCAATATGCTAACTCATCTTCTCCGATTCCTGTTCCAAGCTCACACGCACACATAATCACTCGTTGCTAATACTTACGCAAACAATGGCGTGCTTTTGTTTACCGTTCTACTTAGCTCGCTCTACCGTATGTTATCTCTCTCACTCATTCGCTCGTTCGCACACACTCTACCAAGCTGTGTTTACAAAAGGGGATATCGATTTCTTTCTCGGAAGCCCTATTTGCGAAAGTGACCCACCAATCGCTCTGTGTCAATTGCAACTTGCCGCCAAAGCCAAAATATTAGTTCCGTCAACCGGATCCACAGCCTAAAACTAAGCTCCACAATTTCCCATGCTTCTCTGTGCCGTGTGACCCAAATTACCGGTCAATTCCAGTCCGACCTGGTGTGCCCGCGAAACGCCAGGGCCTCTGCAATCGGTGTGTCTATTGAGGGATCATAAAAAGTGATACAATTTTAAAATATTCACACTTACCAGGTTGGTGCTGATGGCCGGTCCCAAAACGTGCGCCGCCGCGGCATGGTAAAACTTTCACCCGGACGGGTCTCCATCAAAGGGGGAGTGGGAGAAGAACAACAACACAAACCACAAACCCGACAACCGTCACCTCAGACACAACAGCGGAAATCGAACGCAGCGGACAAAAACAAACAAAACAATTTGAAACAAACGCACGAAATGAGGTGAGACGACGCTGGACAACAAGCGTGCCGGAACTTGGATGCCCACAGAACGGCCATTGTGCACTTGTGACGAAATGTCTCTGACCTGCTAACCTGGACCGGAAACTCATTCGAACGGTTCCACCAACGAACCCACCTGCGAGTGTTTGGAAGCGTGTGTCAAACGAAACAAATAAAAACAAACTATAAAAGCCAGTGCAATCGAGAGTCGTTGTTATGTTTGATTAATTAGTTTTCTTGTTTTATTCACGTGTTTTGTTTTCTTCTTCTTCGTCGTCTTCTTCTGCTTCTTTGTTTTGTGGCGGTTTATTGTGAACCATCAATATCTCTCGCGTACCTCGCTTTAGCCGTTTTCTTATATGTATATAATAGAGTGGTTTGCGTTGTATATATGTATATCTTTTTTGTTGTTTTGTCATTCATATATATACCACCGATTCGCATTGTGTTTTGTTTTCCATAGTCCTAAAATATATTAATATATATACGATTTTTGTTTTGTTTATTACATTCCTTTCTCGAGCAGGCAACGGGCGCGTTAGTTTTTTTTTTTTATTCTAGCAGCTGAGTGATGGTGGCAATTTTACATACACACTTGACTTTGTATTGTTCGCTTACCTCTAGTAGTGAGTTTGTGGTTTTTCTTGCTTTTTCCTCCGCTTTTTTTTCGCATATGTTTGTTTAGCTTTTGTCCGTATATTGCAACTTGTTTGCTTTTCCTGTAGGCAAAACATTTTTTGCCTGGCTTTGTGTGTGCGTAGTTTTTTTCTTTTTTACTTTTCGTTAGTTCCTACTATCCTGTTGTCTGGCATTTGCTGCATCGATTTGACACTAATTGCAAACCTTGCAAAAACGATAGACAGAACTGCAAAACTGGGGGAACGGGAACGTAAGAAAAAAAAGGAACCAAAAACAATCTAGTGCAACATCGGGTCTCTAAAGGCCTCCGGTCTACAACAACCCCATGGCAAACGGAACAGAATGTAACGGTTCTGGTTTTTCGCTTTTTTTGGCCACTTTTGTCCCGCACAAACGCCCACAGTCAGAACTGGTAATGGGGCGCGAGCTGCTCTGCTGCTTCGTGTGATGAAAGCGCGACTGTTCTATTTCTCTTTAGTAACATCCGGTTTTGTAACTTTTTGTTTTTTCTGCGAGTGTGTTTGTGTAATTCTTCATCTCTCTTTTTTTTCGTAACTAGTTCTGGTTCTGGTAAATCGATTTCTCTTTGTTTAGTTTTCTACTTGCTCAACGTTTGCCTTACTGGAACGTTTTATTTACATTTATGTTCTTTTTTTCTTACAATTTTCTCTCTTTTTTACCACATTTACTTCCTTTTTTTGTATTTGCAGTCGGTATGTTTGTGATTTTCTGTTCTAAATTATTGCCAATTGTTCATCTTACCACGCTTACTGGTTTTCTGTTTTCTCTTCTCGACTGATACTAGTTCATCACACTTGCTGACACCTGTCCACCACTTTCGCCTATTACCACTAATTCAGTCTGATAGGAAAGGAATCATTCGCTTCAGGATGTTACATGGGATCCCATCAACACGCACCGAAAACGCTAACGCCAACCATTTCGAATGCTATTTCCGTTTGTTTGTGCCATGCCTATTTTGTCTCCTCTTTTTCCATCGCTTTTAACAGTTCTCTATAAGCTACCGTCTATTTACAAGCCTTTTTTTACTCACTTTTATTTTACAATCGGTTACATTCTTTCGTTCCTTCAGTCCTGTTTTTTTGTTGCTTTTCTTTAGTTGCAAACAGCAATTATCTGCTTCACCAGTTCTGTACCACGTTGAAATGTGTATGTTTACATGTGTCCTGCTTTTTTTCCATCTTCTACACGTGTCGGTTGGCATGTGTGTGGTGAGTGTTTTGAAGTTCTAAACGCTCCTCGGTACCGAGAAAATCTTCGTCTTTCGTTAAATAGGTTGTGAATAAATAATTTAAATAATAATTACACGCTGGCTACCCCCGGGTAGGTGGGTCAGGGAGGCTAGGCTCCTTACCGTTGAAAGTGTTCGTGTCCTTCCATTCTGTCACTCACGCACCTAAGCAATGCAAACACCGACACCGAACCGGACCACCAGACAGAGGGATGGCAAACTAATTAAGGAAGGTCTGCCTGCTGACGCCCATCCATGCTGGGAAATGGAGGGAAAAAAGCAAGTGAAGGTTCACAGAGAGTCCAAACAACACAACCACATGACACTGATTCCACGCCGTAGTGGACGAGCATCTCCGGAGGCCGGACCCGCGTGCGTGTGTGTGCCATTTAGTGTTAATTATGGCCTTCTAGCAAATGGCATTTTATCCTTTTAGTTGTGTGTATTTTTTCCTGTTCTCTGGGACGAAACTACGAAGACTACGATGTCGAATAACCTGTCCCTGCGCAAAGGTATTGCTGCTTCCGGGTTTCACCGGTAACCCGCACTCGGAACTAGCAGGAGGTGGACAACAAAACGAAAAGTGGAAAACTCGAGCTATAATTAAAATGCAATTCATGTACCGCCATTTTCCGCCCCGAAATTCTTCATGCCTTCTTTCTGTCTAATATGCCAATGAAATCGAAACAATAAGCCATATTTGTTTTTTTTTTGTTTTAAGTTTTATCCTTCATTCCTTTATTCCAACAGTCGCAGGTTGTCACTTGTTGTGTTGTTTTGTGTGGGTTTTGTTTTGAGCTTTGACGTACAGTTTGGAAACTACGGTTTCCACAATATTATTTTACCTATCCTGG
>KZ064050.1:0-17211 GCA_002091835.1 Anopheles maculatus | reverse complement strand
TATAATTATTGGTTGTTTATTCAATCGAAGTAACAAACAGACTGTCTCTTTATTCTAACATTAGTATACGGCTTACTTCTAAGCTGTGCCGGAATGCTGACGTTACGGAACTATGGATAATGGCGTGGCGTGGTGGCACTGTGGTGTTGGTGTGAGTGCGGGGCGACGTGTCGGATGACACGTACAGTGACGTGGCGTCGTTCACCGGGCAGAGGCTGCAACATGATGATCGTTACCACCTGTGGGAACGATGCATGGTGCATCACGGCATAACTATATATAAGTTTTGCTTAGTCGTTGGCTAAGTTAACAAAAAAATAATTTTTATTTCAACACTTGGTTTTTTATAATTCTCGAACAACACTTATCGCACGTGAAGCTCAACTTGCTAGTTAAAGTTCTGACTCTCGACTCCGTCCTAATATTTCCTACACTGAGCGAAATAAAAATAGCACCAGCATGTTTTTTACAATATTATCGAAATTTATGTTCCAATTGTAATTCTTTCGATGTAACATGTTAGAGTAATCTATTCCTTAACTTTTTAACGCATAACATTCGTATCATTGAGGAAAATGTATATTTAAACTAGAAAAAACACGAAAAATGATGCGAATCAAAAATAGCACCACCTTAGCTTTTCATCAACACTTCATTATATTTCAGCAACAAAAAAAAAAATTAGGTACATTTCCAAGTAAAACTTGGAATATAAAAACTTAACTACATATTTTAATACTATATTAGTAGTGAGTGTATGATCATTGTTTCGAATTACTTCGATGAGCCGAGATTTCATCGACAAAATCAATTTCTTCAGCGTATCCTGCACGATCAGCTCCCAGCATTCATGGATACGACGTTTTAGCATGTGAACGTTCTCGAATTGTTTACCGTTTTCATAAACGCGACGAGCAAGGATGGACCACAGGTTTTCTATCGGATTTAGATCCGGAGAACATGCTGGGCACTCGAGAATTTTAATGTTTTTGTTAGAAAACCAATCTTTAGTCAACTTGGAGTTGTGTATCGCGGCATTGTCCTGCTGGAAAATGAAGTCTGGACCCATTAATGACTCGCCGTATTCGATTAAGCTTATTTCTAGCATTTCGACATAGTCCTCCGATTTCATCTTCGGTGAGATCCACGCCAATGGAAGCTTTCCTCGAAACGAAAAAGCACCCCAAACCATTAGAGTACCGCCACCAAAGTTTCGGCTCATCTTAACATCCGGTTCTTTTCGAAGATCGTGCCAGTAGTATTGCCAACCATCAGGACCATCAAGGTTGAACTTCTTTTCGTCCGAAAAGAGCACATTTTCCCATTCGTCTGTCCAGGAGATATACTTTAACCGATTAAGGATATGCCGCTTTGTTAATTTGGGTTTGCCCAGTCTTTTGGCCACTTCAG
The DNA here is from genome assembly GCA_002091835.1 of Anopheles maculatus. Classification (NCBI taxonomy): domain Eukaryota; kingdom Metazoa; phylum Arthropoda; class Insecta; order Diptera; family Culicidae; genus Anopheles; species Anopheles maculatus. Next base: position 15,801 of record KZ064050.1, on the reverse strand, counting down.
GTTTACATTGCTTGAGAGGACACGTTGCAAACGTCTAGTTGTCACTGGAAGTTGTAATTCTGCACGTATTTGAGATGCTGTTCGTTTTTTATTCACTGCTTCTCTATAGATTCTTCGTTTATCTTTCTGTGTAAGCGTACTTTTCCTTCCACGTTTTTCTGTACGGTTGTCATTATCGGCATTTTTCAAAAACCTAATGACCACGGTATGTGAACGAAATAATTTTCGACCGATTTCTCTAGAGGAGAGGCCAGTATCGTGATAAGTTTTGATTTTTATCTTTTCTTCGAAAGTAAGATGCTGCGTTCGACCCATAGCTACTATATTACCGCAAAAATAGTATTTATGACGTCAATTTTTTAGTAAAACCTTTCGTATGGAGGAAACTAATTGCAAATAATTCATACTGTAGACAAACATCTGTCAAAACTTGCTCAAGGTTCTAAAAAACAAGGTGGTGCTATTTTTGTTTCGCACCATTTTTCGTGTTTTTTTTCGGTTTAAATATAAATTTTCCACAATGATACGAATGTTATGCATTAAAAAAAATGAGAAATAGATTACTTTGACATGTGACATTGAAGCAAAAGCAAAAAGGTTACAGATATCAATGCTATTATCAGCCACGACATCACCGAGGGACATAACAGCGGGAATGGAGGGAGTTTTGCGCTGACGGTTGACGAAAGCCCAGAAGGATTTGGGACGGGAATGAAGACGGGATTGGAGTATGTGAAGAAAACGAGAGTATCTTGCTCGATTGTATATGCGATACGCATAAGCTGAATATTTAAAAACAGTACGGTGATAAGGTGACGGATGCGAACGCAGACGCCGAAGAGCTCTAGATCGGTCTCTACGAAGTGAACGAAGGGTGGAGTCCGTCCATGGGGGGGAACGAGGTGGGAAAGAAGGAGGACAGCATGAAGGAAATGCCGCCTTGATAACATCACAAAATCTATCGGTAGCCTCATTCACCGATATAGAAGAATCTAGAAAAGTCCAATCGGTAGCACTCAGAATACGAACCAATTTCGCGGAATCCAGCTTACGAAAATTAAATCCTCGGCTCATATTGGGAGAAGGGGAAAGGAGAGAGGTCTTAGAACTAATGGAAATCGTAAATTCTAAAGCTGGATGTACACCGTTTTCGAGCCCAAGTAAACACCTTCCAGCTGCATCTGAACACTGTTCAACCGTAGGTAAACACTTGACGTCCAACTAAACAGCTGCTGCCTAACTGAACTTCGTTTAAACGAAACTCTACATCGTTCAACCCCAACTAAACATTTGGCACCTCCAAGCTGATATGTTTACATGACATAGATTTAGCTTCTTTATGTTCCTTTCATTTGCAAAGATTAATAGATTAAAAATTGACATTTTTTTCTAATTCAGGCTCAAGAAAGTTTTATAATAAACTGCATACAATTTAAAAAACATTTTATGTCTGCTATCGAGTTAAACAACGTATCAAGCACAACCGTATTACTACTTAAACTAGGATCTATATGTTTAAATCATTTTATTCCATCCCCTCGTTTCGTTTAAATACTTCCGTTCCGTTTAGATCCTGTCCCATCGGCAGGGCACGAAGCGCAGCGCGATGCAGCAGCAAAAATCATCCAACTCGAGCAAGCGCTCGCCACCCAAGACTTGGAAATGGAGCGCATGAACCAACAGATGGCAGATCTGCGCCAATCGTTGGAAGAAAAAACGATAGTGGTTGGTTGAAATCTCCGCAAAGAAGAAGTACATCATTCGCTTTCGAACGTCGTTGTATGTCTGCTATCGAGTTAAACAACGTATCAAGCACAACCGTATTACTACTTAAGCTAGGAGGAATGTAGTTAACGCCGATGAAGAAATTGACTTCCTTACAATGCACAGCAATCCACAGGAGTTCTAGTGAGGAACTGTACGTAGGCACAGGTGACGAGGTGAATTTAGAAGAGCAGGCAATAAGAACGCCGCCGCCGCGGGAAGCGTTGCTGTTATTCACTGAACGGTCGCATCGATAGACGAAGAGGTTGTCATCCGCAAAGAGAGACGATGGTACAGAATCGTCTAACCACGTCTCGGTGATAATGATGACGTCATAATATATGTCGGTGAGTGCGAGTCGAAGATCAGTAAGCTTTGTTTTGATACCACGCATGTTTTGATAGTATAAAACTAGCTTATGATTGATGTTGGATGAGCAGGAACTGGCAAAGGACGTTTGTTATTGCTGCGTCTGCACAGGTAGTGGTGACGACGGTCCCACTGAGATAGAGATGGCAGGAGCAGATGTAGATGAATGCGGCGGTGAACTAACACTAGCGTCGGAAGAGTTAGTTTCGGTAGAGATGCTGCTCATAAGTGTATTGGTGTGACCGTTGAGGTTTCCTTTGTTCGGATGATCAGTCGGTTGTTGTGATTCCGTAACCGGCTGTGCATGGTGAATCTCGGTAGAGGAAAGTGATACGATGCGAACGGTGCGCCTGTCAGTAAACTCCTTAAAGGCTGTCCCAACAGGCCAAGTCGACTGCGACAGCGCTCGATCCTTAAGCCCCAGCGACAAACCGACCTTGAAGGATGAAAAGGTCAGCGTGCTAAGGTCTCGATTAGCCGGCACCATTTTTTTTACGATAACATCGTCAGTGCTGAGTTGTTGCCTCACAAACGCTAGAACCTCGTCAACAGTGGCTAGCGGCCGACAGCGCGAAAGATATAGCCAGAATCTTGGCGTATCAGGTGGCAACAATAATGCGGCATGAGATGGAGATATAATCGGGCCTGTGCCGGTAAGTAATGGAGCGGTCATTCCATCGGACGGGGGGGAGCGGTCAATCAGACGACGTTTAGCAGGATTAGCCGGATCGATCGGTGGTGCGACTGTGGATACAGGAGTGTGCGTTTCGGTTGTGACACTACGATGTGATGATGAGGAGGCGGGCGGAGGGTGTGTGCTGTGTTGAGTCAGTGATGCGAGAACCGAACGTTTCATCTTCTCCATAGCGGTAATCATACGCGACTCAAACTCAGCCGTTAGATGAGATTTGAGATCTCTGAGTGCGTCAGTCAACTCGGCAATCACAAGTGAGCGACCGCTGCAGCGTAACTCACAGCATCCGGGACAAAGCCAAAGGAACTGAGAGCTCCCTTTGGTAAGCTCCTTGAACACTACGTTACTCACACCCATACATGAACGGTTGTTGTGAAAGTTTGAAGAAATACACTTATTTTTGTCGATATCCCCAGCCTACGGAGGAGTCACAAAATTGCTTATTTATTCGCGTATTTCTGGCGTTCAAAAGAGGCCGAAGGCGCGTCCTTCGGCTCTATTTATATCTCTCCTTATTTCTTCGCCATCGCCATGGCTCCTACAATAATGGTGGGCACTGTCCCATAAACGATTATGGGCGCTGTCCCATAAATTGGCGCTAGTTGTTGTAAGGTTCTAACTGCACAACAAACGCGTTGTGATCGTTTCGCAACATTCTCCCCACCAGTGTAACGCTCCTGGGCGTTACACTCAATTGACGTTTGTTGATAACAGTAACAACATCTCGAAACCACGCGGTTCGGTACGTTCTGCTTCCTCTTACTATTTTGCGCGTTTCCCTATAACGTCTAGAACCGCTATTTTAGTTGCCGGCCTTTCTAAAATTCCGTTCGTCGTTTGCACTTTCGCTCGCCTAACTTGCCCATCCCTCGCACGAGTCACCTCAAGCACACGTCCCATCGGCCAGGTGTTCCTGGGTAGATTGCCGTCCACAATCAACACCACGTCTCCAACCTCAATCTGGGCTACCGGATGGAACCACTTCGTCCTACGGGTGAGTGTCGGTAGATAATCCGCGATCCACCGCTTCCAAAACACGTCCGCGTTTACTTGCAGGGCACCCCACGACGTCCGTACCGCTGTTGGCGAGTCGTTCAGTGCAGCCGCTGGCTTAGTCCCGTCCGAACTACCTAGCAGCAGATGGTTTGGCGTTATCGGGCACTCCCAGTCCTCATCGAGTGGCACATAGGTGAGCGGTCTACTGTTGATCATCATTTCCACTTCGGTCAGGGTGGAAAGCAGGATTTCGTCCGTGGGTAGACGCGGGAACTCGAAGCTGCAGAGGATTTTCTTCACGGACTGCACGAGACGTTCCCAGCAGCCACCGAAATGTGGCGCCGCCGGAGGGTTGAAGCTCCACTTCAGTCCCGAGCTGCTAAATCGTGCCATCATCGCGTTGTCGTCAACTTCCTTCAGCGCAGCGTTGAGCTCTCTCGCCGCACCAACAAAATTGGTCCCTCGGTCGCTGATGATCTCCCGGGGTGACCCTCTCCTTGCGATGAAACGCCTGATTGCTAAAATTCACGAAGCAGTCGTTAGTGAATATGCCAATTCGAGGTGTATTGCCCGCGTCGTAAGGCAGGTGAATAGCGCTCCCCAGCGCTTCTCCGAGTGACGTCCTACGACAACGAGTATCGGCCCAAAGTAGTCCAACCCGGTGAATGTAAACGGTCGCTGGTTTACTGCCGTTCTATGGTGTGGAAGGTTCCCCATCAGTGGTGGACTCGGGGCCACGTTTCGCACCTTGCACCGCTGACAATTACGCCGAACCCGGTTGAACTCCTCTAGCAGTTTCGGGATGTAATATCTCGTCCGGAGTTGAGCCACTACCGTCCGATGGCTCTGATGGCAATACCGCTCGTGGAAATCATTGATGATAATAAGGTCAGTCACGGGATGGCGTCTCGGTAAAATAATCGGCTTTCCCTGGAAGTCGGTGTAGATGGCATCTACCTGGCAACCAGAATCCAGTTGATAGATCACATAAGAGGCAAATGTTAACAGGTTTGAACTAGTAGAACGCCCAGGCATAAAACCATGTTGGGCGAAGCTAATCAGTGGTTTGCACTGATAAAGTAACGCGGGAAAAATTACCGATTCAAAAAGTTTTGCACTAGCACACAAAGAAGAAACACCACGATAGTTTGAAACTATTGACCGGGATCCTTTCTTAAAAATGGGTACAAGCCAACACATTTTCCAAAGCGCAGGAAAAGTAGACGATTGCAGTGAAATATTAAACAGTTTGGTAAGAACTGGAACCAAAACTGAGTTGCAACGCTTTAATATGGAAGCGGGAATTCCATCTGGCCCAGGAGAATAGGATGGTTTAAGCTTGTTCAAGGCCGATAACACAAGACTGGTACTAATTGATGGAAATGACACATCAATAGCATTACTAGGCGTGTTTGAGAGACTCGGATCAAACAAAGCTTGGTCGGATATAGGAGTAGCAAACACCGATGCAAAGTGCTCGGCAAAAAGGTTGGCAGTGTCGCTAGGCGAAGCAGCACTGCGGTCACCGAGTGTGAGTAATTTAGGCAAAGCTTGAGAATTACGCCGGGAATTTACGAAGCGCCAGAAGGATCGGGGGTTGGAGTGGAATTGGAATTGAAGCCGCGCTAAGTAGAGACGATATCTTGCTCTGTTATAAATGCGATAAGCAGTTGAGGCAAGTTTATACAATCGCTGAGAATAAGCCGAAGGGTGGCGACGAAAAGCGCGCAAAAGGCGTGATTTATCCCGTTTCAATGACCTGAGAGTTCTATCCGACCAGGCGGGTTTGGGAATGGGGGCACAACGAGGGGTACATAGACGGAGGGCAGATGCGACTTGGTCAGTAAAATAATTTACGGCCTCATCTATACACGGACAAAAAGATAGGCAGGACCAGTCAACATTTAAAAGAAGATCGTTAAGCTTACAAAAGTCAGTCTTTTTAAAATTCAAATCCCTAAGAGCAGTAACCTGACTAACCTGACTAACAGAAGATTTTGACGTTACAACAGCATGTAAATTAAAGCTAAGCGGTGGCACACGGCATAACAGCAGAGCAAGATACAGCTGTATCCGGGGAAGCCAGCACAAGATCAAGTTGATGATTAGAATCATTCGGTACACCATGCAATTGAAGCAGTCCACAGTATTCAATGGTGTTGATAAAGTTGTTACCCAGAGCCGTGGAGGTGCGGGGAGCAAAGAATAAGCACGGTGAAGAGCGGTTTACATGCATGTTATTGGAGAGCGACCATTCGATAGTGGGTTGGTTGAAATCCCCTGCGATGATAATTTTGTCAGCGGGGCCCATACGATCAATGATGTCACTAACACAGTCTTGAAATAGGCCAATAGTACGCTGATCATTACTAAGCGAAGGCGGGATGTAGAAAGCGCCTATAAACAACGACGTGCATGAAAGCTTAATACAGATCCCGACATGCTCCAAGGATACACAGGTGGTAGTGATCAACTTAGAATGCAACAACGATGAGCACGCAATTAACACACCACCACCACAAGCTCTCGTACTATTAACGGACGATCCGTCGCAACGGTTGATGGATAAGCAGTCGTCAGATACCAATGCCGTAGGAATGCTGTCGCTCAACCAGGTTTCGGTCAGGATAAGCACATCGAAGTCTGTCTCGCTTAAGGTAAGCCTCAAACTGTCCAATTTAGTCTGTAAGCCACGAACGTTCTGATAATAGAACGAAATAGTTTTTATCTGAGGTAGCTGTATATTGTTGATGGTATTTGGCCTCTGAGAATCACAATTATGCTGGTGAGATGATGCTGCTGACGTGTGGGTCTGTGCTATGGTATGTGATCGTTTGTTTATAGTTGGTGGAGTGTTACGGTGCGGATACTGTAGCACCGAGCTGTGGTGACCGTGAACTTGAAGATGACTGAGTGATAGTGTGGTACTTATTTGCAACGGAAGAGCAGACTGAGGGTCTGTGTGTTAGTAGTGTGTTAGTATCGCGATCCTCTCGATCGATGCTGATGGCACACATGTCGCTGACGATACTGTTGTGTGCCGGTTGAGTCGATAAAAAAATTATTTAGTGTCGTTTGGTGCAGTCTTGCGCTTGAAGTGATCAGATGTGCAGGCGAAGTCAGAGTGCGGTTCATATCGGAAGGAGAGTCGGTGTGATTCGATGCGTGCTGAATATCAGGAGCAGGTGAGTAAACGTTTCGGTCGGTGTGGTTCGATGCGTGCTGAATATCCGGAGCAGGTGTGTTAGTGCTTGCGACGTCTGTGCGGCGAAGGGACGCCCGTTGAGGAAGTGAGACAAACTCACGCACACCATTTACTTATTTATTTATTTATTTACTCCCATAAGAGGCTTGCCAAAAGGCTTAGCCAATCCGCAACTTAAAAATCTAAACTTACAAACTAACAAAAGAAAACAATGTAAAAACAAATTGACTTATGAGCTATGAACTACTTATAAAGGCCCTAAAAATCAACAAAAATAATAATGATAATAAAAATTGCCGAACACAGACATGAAGGGGGCATAGAACATTACAATGAAACATTAGGCGAGGCAGGAGCCAATCGGGATCGGAAAGAGGATAGGGAGATGTTGAAGTCAAAGTGAGGATAGAAACGATTAAATTGGCGTACACAGACAAGAATCGGATCATGGTAGCTAAACACTCTACGGCGTGTTGGCAGAAACAAAGGATCACGAGAGCGGAGAGAACGAGTTGGAACATAAATGTAGGGTACTTATGGCGGCCTACTCCGCTGTTACTTGGGAAAAGGGGAAAGGGGAAGGGAAAGTTTTTGAGACGGTACCCGAACAAGCCGATTTTACCATGCTCAAGGGAAAGTGTGAGGAAGAGGACCGAAAATTCAGCGTGGAATCAAAATATGCCGGGGAACGCTGAAAGGTGTAGGAATGAACACTAAACAATAAGGACAGGCAAATTGTGGACTCAAAGACTTTGCTACCAGCGCATAGAAGGGCGATACCACGATAGTCAGAGACATTATCCCGGCTACCATTCTTAAACACACCCTTCTTAAACAAGGTAGGCCAATTTCCAACAAGAAGGAAAAGTACAAGAAGAAAGAGACAGGTTAAATATGTGACAGAGGAGACTTGCCACCGTCGCTCTGCACTTAATTAGCACCGACGCCGGGATACCATCGGGGCCAGGTGAATAGGAAGGACATCTTGAGGCCAGCAAGCGCATTCAAAACCATATCTACAGAAACACTGCGTAAGTCAAAACTAAAGGCGTTCTGAGGAGTCAAGCTCATTTGCAGCATTTGCTCTTGGCGTAGTTTTCTCGTCATATTTATGATGTTCGTTGAAACAAGCTCAAATTTCGTCGTTACTTCCACTCTCATTCATTAGCTCATTTTCAATATTTTCGTTTCCATCTTGTGATGGCATTATTTTGTGAATAATTTTTTCGTATGTTTCTAAAAAGAGAGCCTTGTTGTCCAAATCCCATTTTTTTAAACGCGAATTCAACATTATGGAAAAAGTTATCAACTCCGAATTTAAAACACTTGAAAATCTTAATTTAAGCTCTGCTTCTAATTTATCTATTAGTTGGACCACTTCATCATAAAATTTCTCGCTTTTTTTTTGGAGACAATTTTAAATTGCAAAGACCTTATTAACACTCCCATTTTTTAAAGGCTAACATTTTTCTCATCCATTATTTCGGTTGTTACCTTATCAAACAATCGTAAAATTTTAAGCGACTGTTCCATGATCACCCATTCTTTTTCTTTGATTGTAATATTAAACCCCTCAGCTGCTAAGCATGATATAACTGGAATTTTATTTTGATGTAAACGATCTATCATTTCATACGTTGAATTCCAACGTGTTGGACAATCTTGTATCAATTTGAGCTGTGGGTGTTTCATATTATTTTGCATTTCTACGAGATTGCGAGCGGCTTTATTCCTTTTTTAAAATGTAGTACGATATGTTTTGCTTCGTCTATTATATACAGCGCGCAACACAAGTATAGGGCCACTTGTTTTTTTTTTAAAATAACTTTGAAAGTCTATCTACTATTCTTTTCTTTGGGTTGAAAATTGCTCCTTGTAACAAAACTACCCCGTGGGCAAAAAATTCGTTAAACCGGGCAGCACAAGGCCAGCACAAGGGCCTTGTGCTGCCCCTGTGCTGCCCGTTTTTTGGCGATCGTTTTTGCGCATGATTTAGTGTGAAGCGCGGCGTGTTGGTATGGATGTATGCTATCGTACGCACTGTGGGATTTTGTCATCAATGAAAAAGGACACGGCAAAATTTTGGGTTTTTTATTTATTATACCACAAACTGTTTTTCTATTGGTATTAATTCAAATTCATTAAGAAGACTCAACCAATATTTTTTGTGTGTTGAGTCCAACTTGATTTTATCTGAAAAAGAAGAAAAAATGTAAATGTTGCGGATAGTATCAATTTTTTGCAACACTTACTTTTTTGCCGGTACCAACTCCCACAGTGCCTGGCAGAACACGATGATCTCGGTATAGATGCGGCTGAGCCAAACGGATTTAACTGTCCAGAACTGCTAGTTTTCGTAATCAGTGATACTTATTGATCTAAAATATTGAATTAACCATGGTAATCAAAATCAATTCAACAAATTATCGTAATACTTACAGAAGGCTTGCAGCGGTCAATTCATTTACTCCTGATTTGCGAAAGTTAACAGAGACGAACGTTTGCCGTTCTGAAGAAAGTACGATGTTTATTGTGTAACGAATAACAGTGGAGTGCTTGGCCGTTGCCAGAGTTCGTTCTTAAATATAAAACATAATTCTATTTCGCGAATATGCTGGAATAGGATAGCATAATGTAAAGATGAGCGGGTGTGGCTGATGCAGGTATGATGTGATGAGATGCGTATGCAGGTATGATGCTATGAGATGCACATGCAGGTATCGATGATATGTTTTTTACGGGTTTCGGGACTAATAGGCGACGATGGTTTATGATACTTCAAACTGTGGGCGTTGTAGTGATGATGTTGACGCTTATGACGGGTAGAAACGGTCGTCTCAAGAATTGTCATGGGTTATTCCGATGACTGCCAGGTATGGTTGCATTGGGACAGGGTACAGATATGAACATTCGTTAACTCGAGCAAAAATGAGGGTCTTTCCGCCTCACTTCCTTATTCCTGTAACGTATTAGATCCGCCAGACCTTTACACTTTCGCGTTTTGGGGAAGTTACAAAACTTTTTAAACAATTTTGATATATTTAGTAAGAAAATCTACTCTGACCGTAACAAAAACACAGCGGCGGCTGTTGCTGTCAAAACGAGTTGCGCACACACACAATAAAACTCGACAAGATCTACGTGTAAATACACGACGGAGATCTTTGAAATTTATCTAAGTCCCGGCAAAGAACGAGACAGAAAGCATTTGACGAATGAAAAAATATAGCTGTCTAGTTCATCGCCACAAAAGTGTGAGCCAACGAGGGATGGAAGTAGGTGAGACGCAGAGAAAAATCGTTAAATTTGCCCGTGGGGTATAAGGCTACCTACGAAAATCCTTTGTTTTTCATGCAAATTATCATTCTAAAAATCGGTAAAAATTACAATTAGTAAGACACCATTTTCACGTAAAACCAATTTTAAACAATTTTTTTAACGTTTGGTGAACTCCTGCATGGTTTGGTGAACACCGGGGCGGCCCGGTGGTGTATACGATAGCGGCGCCGGTCTTCACACGGCAGGACCGGGGTTCGAATCCCGGCGGACCGCCTCCCCGTACGCAGGACTGACTATCCAGCTACGGGTAAAAACTGAGTCACAGAGAGCTAGCAATAGCAGGCCAAGACCTCATGAGGTTGTAGTGCCAAGGAAGAAGAAGAAGAACTCCTGCATGCAACTTTCAGAGTTTTTATGCATAATTTTGTATATTTTTATTTTTATAATATAATATTTTTCTTGTGTATATTTTGGTCCCATTTTTTGGAGCATAAAACTACAAAACTACCTTTCCAAATATGTATAAACATTCCTGGTACAGTACCCATAGCATTTGCCGGAGCCAAATAAACGAACTTAGAAATGAGCCTTTTTGCGGTATACATTGCTTTAAGTGGCTCGTGAACTTCGAAAACCAAAGATAAAAATATGCAAAAAATGGGACATAATGATGAATGTTCACAATAACAAGCGTTACAGCAGATGCGGCGGGAACTGCAATAATAGCCGTGTTAGTGTGGACGCGCCCGACGTAGGACGCACGAGATAAGAGAGAGCAAGATAAGAGAGAATAAAGCGTACAGCTTCCGCGCTCGGTACCAGAAAGCCAAACGAGACGGTAAGCGGACGAATTTTTAGCACTGCTCAACAACCGTAAACCAAATTCGTTTTCCTGCCTTTTTTGCTTGTTTAATATCCGAAGAGTTTTATCGTTTTCACTAAGTAGCGAACAATGAATATTAGAGAAAATCAAAAATATTTTTTTCAGATTTTTCCTACGATCAGCGACTGCTACGCACTCCCCTCTTTTACTGCAACTGAAGCACACGTAAACGTTTACGAACAGTACAACAGTAGTTTTATGCTCCAAAAAATGTGAGGAAAATATACACAAGAAAAAAAATATATTATGTTATAAAAATAAAAATATTCAAAATTATGCATAAAAACTCTTAAAGTTGCATGCATGAGTTCACCAAACGTTTAAAAAAATTGTTTAAAACGGTTTTTACGTTAAACTGGATTCTTTCTTACTAATTGTAATTTTTACGGATTTTTTAAATGATAATTTGCATCAAAAACAAAGGATTTTCGAAGGTAGCCTTATAGTTATGTTACAAGGAGCAAATTTCAACCCAGAGAAAAGAATAGTATTAGTGTGCGTGTCCTTGATGTCAAGCGATAAACTTAACAAAGGTCTCCAAGATTGGGGCCTCAACCCCAAGTTGGAAGCAAGAGTCGGAAAGGAAAATAACGCCGTTCTATTTTGGCTAAGAACAATACTGGGTTTATTTCTAGAACTTAATCACAAAGATCGAGCGTGTTGCTCTAGCGATCGCTAATCCTAACTTAACGCTACTTACATACTATTTTCTCTCCCACTTTCTCTACTTTACCTTGCTACTTACATACTATTTTCCTTTCTTGTCTTATGCTAATTATGCGGCACTTAATTGTGTCTTTATGCATGCTTCCTATCCTAATCTATCTTAATTAGTGGGCGTGGCTAGAAGCGCGCGCTTATTCTAATCGCACTAAGCTAATCGCGCTTACTACTACACCTTACTATCCTTGGCTTCGTTCGGCCTCGCTTTGTTCGTTGGTAATTCGGCCTCGCTCGTCTTAAGCCTCGCCTACCTGCTACTACACTCCTCTGCCTCGCTTAAGCCTCGCCTACCGATTACTACCCTCCTCTGCATGCTTCTCCTTCACGTTCTCGCAGCCGATTCTGTCAGCGACAGTGCGTAAAAATATACAAAATACATGAAAATCTGTTTTTTTTTATTCTCTACAACTTTGTAGAACATCAATTTTATCTATCTTCTCAACTTTTCCAGTTATTCTCAAAAACAAATGGCCTTATAGTTGTGTTACGCACTGTATTGATAGATATGTGTCGTTCTTGAAAATTTACACATTCTAATAGGTTTGATTTCAATTTTCCACTTACTTTATCAACATAATGTAAAGTAGCTGCCAAGAAACTGACGTTGTTTATATCCGTCCAACCATCTGACGTCAAAGCAACAGCCTCAGCATTATCAAGATCGATTTTCCATTTTACTAATATTTCCTGATAACTGGCATCTAACATAGCATTGCTTAAAGTTTTTCGTGATGGTAAATTGTAAGTTGGACATAATGTTTTTATCAAATCCCGGAATTCCGGGGCCTCTACTGAATGGAATGGTAATGCATGATTGCAAAAAACCTTGAGGAGTTTTTTTTGTCAATATTTGTTTTAGCACTTGATGTCAATGGTTTCTTAACTCTTACAAAATCTCCTAGAGTTGCTTGTACAACTTTCCGTACCACAGAACTTCCACTGTGCGCTCCTACGTCCTCACTTACGGTTCTATCTTCAGTATTAGCCGTTAAATTAGCTGATGTCCATGTTGGGTGCTTTGTTTCAAGATGTCGTTTCAAACTATAAGTGGATTTTTGTATTACTGACAAAATCCTCTGGTATATTCTGCATTTGTAGGAAGTTTCGGAACTTTGTTGGACAAAATAACCCCAAACATCACAGGTTTTACGTTCTGCAGACATCTTCCTAAAATAGTAAATTTAATAGGAGTATGTAGTTTTTACTAATGAAATAATCAGGTGAATGCTACGTTTCGATTGCTCCCCGGAAAGATCAGAGCTTTTAGCAACAACACTCATTTTGGTTCATTTTTATGCAAGAGCAATCCGCCAGGGTTTTGCACGCAGATATGAAAACTAAGGTTTTATAAATAAAAAAAAAATAATAAAATATGGTTGAAATATTAATATAACTAAGAAATTATTATTACTGGTTTCTGTTACATTTCTTAAGATTGTTACAGTTCTTAAGATAATCCCATGGTCATGGTATTGTCATGAAAAATGTGTTGAAATAGTTTTGTTTGGTTTTGGACTAGGCATCAGGAGAAAGGATAGAGAATATTTTAAAACTTGGTTCCTATATCTCTCCATGAAAAACTGAAACACGTAAACAATTTCGATTAAAAAGTTATGCAAATGATGACTACTTTAAAACGGTTGAAAGAGCTAATTCAATTCTATATCACTGAACATGATTATCGATAACAATTGTTTTACTACCGGTACATTCAATTGCTATCCTATGACTAGATTGGGAAGCATAAGGGAAATCGTTAAAGGTGCCATGTTGAAGAGGTCTGGTCAATCCTTGTTCAAACATGAACTGAGATACCAAGGCGTAACAGCTGCGTTTTGACATCCAAGGTGTGATATCTCAGCGGATTTAACGTGGTCAACAGGACCCAGCACTTTTATCGCGCAAGCTTAGTGACAGTCGCAAAACGTGTACGTTCCGATAAAACGGAACACAAGGGCTTCCCCTTGATTCGAAAAAGTTTTTCGAAAATCTTCGTTCAAGTTACCTCATATAAGCGCAATTAAGTCACTTATGCGAAATTAAACGCACTGAATCTTCAAAATTCAGTACTCTACAAGAAGACACAAATCGAACTCCAAGCAAATGTTATTGAGGTTTTCCAAGAGTTGAAAACTTCTTGAGAACTACCACTTATAGTTTATAGTTTAGTTTATAGTTTATTACAATAATTGTTTACCTCAAGGGTTATACAATAGCGTCAATATACATGATTTATAGTCAATACAGAAAGCTCAAGATATCGTCAATACAGAAATTTCAATTGTGTCCTTATGCACAAGAAAGACGTGACACATTAGGAAGAGGTAGACAGAACACGGGAACGAAAAACAGCAAAGGATATATTGTGGTCAAACAAATCACTTGCGGAGTTGAAGTCCGATAGCGCTCGCACCCAGGGATCACTTTGGGAAAACCGCGTGCGTTGCAAGGGGATGTGGAGAGGTGGGCGGATACACAGGCGATAGGATGGGATATATAGGGGAATTGCCGCTAGGAGAGAGGGACAGTCAATGTTGGATAGGAGGATGTTGGCAATAAATAATTTGCGCGCATGACCATGGCGTTCTTTAAGCCCGGCAAGGCCTAGCAATTGGCACCGCACTGGATAAGGAGGAGAAGCAGCACTGGGGTTGTTTAGGAAGTGTCTAATGGCGATTCTTGTAAACTTCCGCTGTACCCTCTTCAGCATATCCATAGAGGTGACGCCTGCTGGAGACCAGACAACGCTGGCATAGTCCAAAATAGGACGGACCCAGCAGCAATACAACGCTCTCAAACACAGCGGATCACGGACCTCAGACGCCATGCGGGTGATGAGGCCCAAAACCTTGCTAGCTCGCTCGAGGACTGAATTGATATGCGGCTCAAACGATAATTTGTCGTCGAGCCACACACCAAGATCCTTTACCTGAGTTACTCGTGGGAGTGGTGAGCCAGAGAGCTGGTAGCTGTGTAGCCGCTTGACAGGAGAGCGGCCAAACGAAATAACACAGCATTTTTCGACACAAAGGATGAGCCCGTTGGAAATACACCAATCCGCAAATACATCAGCGTAGCTTTGGAGGGATAGGGAGTCGCGAGAGGTTTTTTTTTTAACATACTTAACATACTACAGAAAGCTATCTGTGGCATTCTGATTACATCAACTATACCAGAGTCGGATATTAAACTAGCAGCCCAGTCTTGGGCGGAAAGCATAATTCGTGACGCAGTATCATCAATGAAACCACTCATCATTCGAGTGGGCAAGCTCGCAATAACTGATTCCCGGTCTTTATCTACAAACAATCTCGACGGTGTCGCTATATAAATTTTAATGGTAGAATATGTGATACTATTACAAAAATTACACTTGGCAAAATCGTCGTGATATTTTATCTTTATAAATTGCTCGTCATTGACGGGTTGATCTGTTCGTAGAGATACATATTTCACTGGGAAGTCTAAATGGATACAATCGGCCCTATTTTTCATAAAGAAATATAGGGCACAACGCAACTTAATTAGTGACGATATGTTAGTGGGAGATAATACTGTACCTGTAGGAAACTGCATAGGAATAGAATAAGAGACACTTTCTTTTGCACAACTCGATAGTGAGGAAAAGATTTCATCCACATTCAGTAACCTATCCAAACATACAGAACTGTTCGTAGAACATATTAGACGGTCGATTCTGAACATAGCATCTAATATTATTTGAGTATAGTCCCTAGCATGCATGCTCAAATAATCTAGAGAAGGTCTAAAATTTTTCAAAACTTTTAAATCACTAAGCACATGTAAGAAATTTCTTAGTGGATGAATACCTTCTTCATATTCACCTGACATAGCTAATTTAATAATTTCATTAGCTTTATACTCGTC
>LULA01015830.1:0-27237 GCA_002091835.1 Anopheles maculatus | reverse complement strand
TCATGAAAGACGATACGTGTACTTGATGTGACCCCGTTTCGCGCTTTACAACAACAAAAAAAAAAGGATCGTTTCGCCGTGATACCACGCCGGGATACGGCCGTCGTGAAGCAAGATTGATGGCTAAAGTCTTTCACTGTTGTCCCATTTGCTTAGGAATGGCCCCGGTACGACCGCAATCCTACGGTTACGGTTTACATCAAGCTGCCGTTTTAGTGAAGGTTTTCACTTCAAGTGCATGCCCTCTTGGGCTAGTGATGGCATGGTGGTGGTTGGTAGATGGCAGTCTTCTTTCATCGTTACACCATCGCATCAGTGATTTATGCCGTGTTGTGCTTCATAGGCGAACGGGCTTCTACGGGTGGCCCGCTGGATTGTGAGCATCATAAATCAGCATCGCTTTTCCGAGTGTTTCTCCTTGGAAGGAATGCAAGATTTTGGGGTGAAAATTTTATAGTTAAATAATTATATTAACGCAACGGTGAGCGTGGTGCGGTTTCTTGTTCAAAACTTGTAGCTCGATTGTCATTTATGCTTTCGCTTTTGTTAAAGTCACGTACCGCGCAAACGGTACTCAAATCTCGCTCGGTGCTTCTTTTCCCCGAGCACAATCCACCTGTGCGATCTGGGCGTAGCAGCGGAAAACTCCTACCTGACACAATGGTTCAGTTGGGCTTATTGGCTGGAGAGGTTTTTCTAAACTCTCGCGGGACTTGGGCGGAAGATTGAAATGGGGTTTCTTTTTCGCTTTTCTTTTATCCTCCTTCTCCCAGTGGGAAGATGGGGGAAAGATCGCAGAAAAATACAGATACACTTTGAAGCAAAACTCGAGAAAACAGCCCACTGGACAAACCATACGATGATGCTGGTCGAACATTTATTGGGTGTTCGTGCGTAGAATGCGTAAGCATATTTCCGTCCTTCACGTAACGAATGACCATCGCACGAAGAAGGGATGAAGATGGGTGCCGGGGTAACATTCCATCCACTTCCGGCACAAATCGATAAGTCAAATGATCGGAACCAGTGAAAAGGCACGTGACTTATGAGCACTACCTGGACATAACGTGTAACGGGGACGCAGCACGGTTGAATAAATAATTTGGCATGTTGCAAGCCAAACTGTTCGATAAACATTCTTCAACGTGAAATAGGGAAAAAGTTTTGCAACAGTTTCGTAGCTTGATGAAAATGGATTGCTGCAAACGTCATGGCAAGGGCGTTTGCCGTTTTCTGATGGGTGGGCTAAGTGGATAAACTGCCGCTCAAGAGCCGCTTATGAAGATGTATCGGCCAAACGCAAGCTGTTTACGAATGTTAAGAAATATGTTACTACTGCATTGCATAAGGTTTTGGTACAGGTAGAAGAATTGAGAGGATTTGTCTTTAAACTTGAGCCAATAAGTGTTGATTCGTGCTTGTAATATGTTCTATTGGTTGAAGGTACAGAGCATCCAAGTGATTCTTTATGCATTGTCGAGGTTGTTGAACACGCTTTCAGATAATTTTGTTTTTGTTGTGAGATATTTAGACAATTTCTCGAGTTAAATGTTTTAAGCACACCGAGGGAGATAATATGTTTCCACATACAACTAAATTAAGATTTAATAATAATGTTGTTTAACACATTATTGTATAATACATATTCTAAAATACTGTTTTATTTTCGTACTGGTGCTAGGTTTTAAAATGTATTAAATGGACAAAGAATATGACAATTAGACCATAATTAAAAATCATTCAAAAATACAAATAGTTCAAGACAATCCTTTTTATAAAAAGTGTTCTTAAACGTCTTAAGCAAGGTCTGCAATGCAGATGTTTATGAATTTAAAACACAACATTAATGCATTAAATAACTTTTTGATATAAAACTTTATTGATATTTTATGTTCTTTTAAGTATTTGTATTGAAGATGTGGCAATTGTAAAATAGAAATAGGCAAATATAGAGATATTTTGTTCAATATCTGATCCAGCTGGGTCGCTGAAATCGGATTCTTCTATTTTTCTTCTAAAACATATTCTTTTTGAAAGATATTGATAAACTAGAGCAAAATTAATCGCACCGTCTAAATCGATCAACATCCGCCAGATGGAATATTGTTTAAAGCATAAATAAAAAGCACAAAAAACCCGTTTTAACGATATCTAAACTATGTGAGAACGTGTCAAACAACCCTGTAATGAACTTTGTCCATATATAACTGGTACAAAGCATGACAAATAAACTCTCATCGTGTTGATAAGAAATTCAGTTTGATTCGTAGAAATAAAAAAGCTTAAACCAAAATACATATTTTTCCTTCATGGATAATCGTACCAGGAAGTTCTGGTTCAAAAACAGCTAGATACAGTTGTCTTGGCGCGTCTTAAAACCACAAACACAAAGCATCATCAAAAGTTTACGTTCACGCTTTTCAAAGTCCATTTTTCTTGCCTCCTTTTTGCTGTGTTCAACTAGTCCGCAAAGTTTTAACAGCACAAACGTCACAACAAATGACAGATTCACAGAAAGAATAGCAAAAAGAAAGGGACACCACTGCTCCGGATGGGTTTGGTTTGTGCACGTTACACAAATAAACTCTGGCCAAAAACAAGAATCGGAAAGATGAGCAAGATGAATTTTCGATTTGTTTGCTGCAGAAACAAACTAGCGAAGAAGGCGCGTATGAAGGATTGGGGAAAAGGGTTGATTGATTGTCAGGCTGATGTTTATTCTTCGTTTGAACCCAACAAGGATTGTGGGCGCATTTTCCTTGAAAGTAGGTCCATTTATTCATGTAATACTCGTTTTTTCCCTTCACAGCGGCAACAAAATAAAACATTGCATTACAAGTTTAAGACAAATCAGCGCATTACGCGTGGGATGAAAATTTACATTTATTTATAGCCCATTTTTCCGGTCATTAATGGGTATTGAATAATTCCACTCATACATTAACCGGCCAAAGCTTCGTGTCCGCTTCGTGAAGAAGAAAGCTTTCCTTTTGCCTCCCCAAAAGCGACAGCTTCCAAAAATAGAACCGTCAATCAAAAACAAATCCATGGTCGTGTGGAGAGAAACTCCTTTTCTTGCGGCTCGACGACATCTGGGTCAACGTAATCGCACCCGGCCGACGACGGTTCGATTTGTCAAGATTTCTTTTCCCCATCGAAGAGAAAGATTTCCTCTTCGACGGTGCTTCATTGAACAACGTAAGCCCACATACAGGCATAGGGGAACAAAACCGGGTGAATGTGGCTCTGTGTTGCTACGTGAAATCCATCACCGTGCAAGAACGGCTTGATTTGGGTTCTGAATTGCTTTTTTTTATTTCTCTCTTTTGTTTTCTTCTTCCCTTTGGTCTCTTTTTCCCCTTCAGTCATGTAACCGTTGACGTATCGACAGATACACCCATCCCAACCATTGCACGAATCGATATAAATCTGATCAAATTGAACCGGGTAGTGCGCGCGTGTACGTGGACGCGTCCTTGCAGGACGTTCTGACCAGAGATTGGTGGATTGTTGGTTGTGTGGTGAGCTTCATTCTAGGCACCGATACGAAAGAGCACAAGAAAAACAATCCCCTAGTCTCTTACCCCGAGGGCCCACCAAACAAGGATTGTAACGCGCTTGTACGGCTGGCACCATTGTTTGCCGAATGGGTTGGTGTTGCTTTTGGTGATTTTGTTCAAACCGGCCGTGGGAGTTTGTTTGTGTGGTGAATGGCACAAATCTTAGCCTCGAAGCAATACACTTGAGGATGTAAACATGGTGACGGTGGCTACAAAAACACTCGCACACACACGCGACACAAAAAAGGAAGTGGGTTGGTTCGTTTCCAGCGGTAGCGGCGTGCGTGTGAATGGGTGGACCAGCCCGAGGTTGGGACGGTTTCTATCTAATATCTACCCCACCGATGGTCGCGTAACTACCCTCAGGTGTCACTCGACAGAACCATTGTTCGTCTCTTCAGCAGGTGTCTGTTTTCTTTGGCCGAGTGTTTTTGCAACGAGGAACAAAAGTTTACGTAAAACATCATAAAAAACTCCCAAAACTCATCTTCTTCGATTGGCAGTATACATAAAATCTGCCCGAACAATGCCACTCACCCACATACCAGTCGGTTATTGTTGTCCACCTTTGGAAAGAGAATTTACGATTGACGTAGTTTTATGGCGTCACTATAAATTGCGCAAGCTGGACTATCCACTTTTATGAGCTCTCCCAACACTGCTATCTTTGGTTCATGTATAGACACATTTCCTCAACAACAACCCGTTAAACAGAGTCTAACTATCGAAACTATTCGTCTTTTGTTGATTACGATGACCCGAACAAACCCCCGGTACGATGGTTGGATTGGTTTGAAAGTTCCCCAATAAAACAAACGGGGAAGAAATAACTTTTCCCTAAGTACGTCAGAAATAATTGCAAACTAGAAGCCAATTATACGGCGGGTTTTCTATTTCGAGTGCAAGAAGATATTCGTCTACGTCTAGGGTAATCCAAAAGCATGAATATCAAATTATTAATTTGTCGTATTTTTTGTTTTTGCTCTTCCAATTTTCAGAAATAGACGAAACGATAGCTCGCAGAAGACGACACCCGGCTCCACTTCTGTGACAGTTCGAAGAGGCTTTATTCAATCGATACTGTGGGATACCGGCGTGGGATTGAAGGGTTTATATTTTGGGCCATCCTATCAAACCTTCTACTGCAAGGTACGTAAACAAGATTTCCTTCCGGGCCAGAGGTGAAGTGTCTGTTGCGTTAACTTCACTTCAATCAACATACACGCTCAAGCAACCTGAACCTGAACTCTCCAGCCAGATAGCCTCCCCCTGGGGGTTTTTTCCGAGGGAAGTCACAAGCGTAAATTTTGCATCCTTTTATCAGGATTGGTGCTGTGGCGTGCCAGTATCGTTTTCTCATTATTTGATCAAAAGCCTGCCCCACCCAGTACGGGCGTTGTGCTATCATATTCCACCAACACTGTGCCGTAACAGGAAGTTTGTACACAAACTCCCGTGCATAGCGCTTTTCGTCCTGACGTGTTGCAAAAGTTCCCAAAAACACCTTCCTAACGGCAAAAAAAACCCACCCAACTTTTCCCGGCTTCTCCCGAGAGTGTTAAAACTTTGGTCCAATTTTCTTTTGCTGCGCACTAACCATTATGTAGTATCGTCTCGTACGTTCGCCCTCAAAATCGATCATCTTCCGGCGTGATCTTCGCAGCAAAGTGCTTCCAAAGATTAATCGTCCCCCGGTAGAAAAGAACAAGTCACACCGGTCAAAGGATTAAGTTCTCTGTGTTTGTGTGTGTGAGTGTCCCCTTTTTTTCAACCCTCTCGTCCATTACTCCCTCATCAAAGCGAAGGTGCCAATTCATCGTGACACACGCACACACCAACAAACAAAAAAACAGCTCAACCTCAGGAACCGACGGGAGCGAACGAACCGAATGGGACGCCCAACAGCCCAACCAAGCGAACCAACCCTGCCAGGCGCAGGCGAACAAGTCGACCGATAATTGAGTTCCGTCGGTGCACACGATCAAACGGATTGCTTGCTAGCACCTTCCATCGTGTCTGCTTCTCGCACGAAACGCCGTGAACCACCTCCGCCCGCCCAACAATCACCCCACACGACCGTTCGATGCTGGGAGAGTTTCACCGGATATTTGAGAAGGTTTTTACAAAACTTTAATCCCAAACAGCAAGTTTCGTATTGTTTTTGTTTGTTTTTTTCCTTCGTTTCTGCGATCGTGTTCACTAGTTCGCGCTGCCGTGTAGCTGCCGTTGTTGTGTGGTTCGTTCCTTGTGCGTGTTTTTTTGTTTGGTTCTTCCGATTTTTTCTTTCGCCATTCTTCGTATACACCTTTATACCAAACCCCGCTTTAGTCGTTCCACGTTTGCTCCTTCCATTGTGAACTTCCGATGTTCCCGATGACTAGCTCAACACTTGACGGTTGAGGTTAGGTTTTCTGTTGTCGGTTTTTTTGCTTTTTGTATTGCTTCTGGGTGCCATCTTTCGTGACAGGTGGCCATTTTCGAATGATATTCTTGATGAGGATACTATAGTTTTTTAGTCTTCCACAACCTCTTTTTATGACTAGTTAAAAATGCTTCTCCTCTTTTAATTACTACTCCGCAGCAACTGAACCGGGCAGTTAACGAATTGTACATCCATTTTTGTCTATCTCTATTCTAAAACCAATTTTAATGCTTACTCCACTCATCGCAAAAGAAAAAAAACCTCCATAGTCCGTTCGTTATTGTTAACTAACCTTTTATCCTCCAATTTCCATAAGCTCTTATTGCAATTTTAGCCACCCAAAAACCCCAAAACAAAAAGCAAACGAGCTTAGCAACTTCGATTGCTGCTTGCCAGAATCCGGAAAGCCCTCGGAAATTTGGTCCGGCTAGATAACGTTTGCCCCCTGGTTGCTACGGCTCAGCCAACCAAGCTTCAGCCCTCGAATTGAATCAATTTCATCCATTTTCCCATTTTAATTGGCTTGCTATCGTTTTGCCTACGCTTTCCCAACCGTTCCATCCCGTGTCGGAATTTCCTAAAGTGTCCTAGTTTTTCGTTTTTTTTTTGCCTGTTTGGTTTAATGTTTGTTATGATTTTCTTCCAACTTTTATTTTCCCACTTTCATTTCATTTTCATCGATTTCGGTGCTGCTTGCGTCCTGACCCGGGGCAAGTCCTGCAATCAAGTTCGTTTTTTTTTCGTGCGCTCTCTCTCACTCTCTCATCTCTTCACTTAATCCTTGTTGATTTTCTTCCGTTCGTTTATCACCAATTAAGTTTTGATTGCTTTTTTCGAGTGTTTTTTTGTTTTGTTTCGTTGTGACTGTAGCTCAAATCTACTGAAAGTCGGACGGGAAAAAACTAAACCTGCACGCTCAAAATCAAAAACTGTTCTGTGACCACCGGGAAGCAAATGTCGACGAGTTGTTTTATTTCTTCAATCTATTTATCTAATCTATTTTAATCTTTTTAAGCGTTTCTATCATGGCGGTCTGCAATGTTTTTCGTTCTTTTATCTCGCTCTTTTTCTGTCTTTCTCTCTCTTTTGAGCAATACTTTCGGTAGATTTGTGCAACGTTTACTCCTTATTATCTGGTTTTGTTTTTTTTTACTTTTATTATCTACCTAATTCGCTTTACTGTAGTAACGTTATGTCGTTCGGCCTAGCTAGTTAGATGGTGCAATGTGCTTTAGATATGAAAATTATTGTTCCACATCCAACATGGTTGACAGCAGCAACAATCGATGAAGAAATCGTTAAGCTTGTGCGGTTATTCTGCTGCGAATCATGTCGGATGTGGCTATATTGTGGCTCAATGTTTCGGCTTGTATGATAAACTTACATCTAGCGTAGAGCAGAGAATCAAAATTTTCTTACTCAGTAATTTTTCATTTTATTTAATTTGAAGATTTATTTACTTTTTACACATTTCAGTTTCAACCTTTAACCAAACAAAATTGTAACACAAAAATACCCTCCTACCCAAGCATGCTTTACATTTCCCTTTTCGCAAACCTACAAACACACTTCCTACATCTCAAATGCGTCTACTGATTCAATGTTACTGCAACAAACAGATAATCCCCTTGTTTTTGTACTCCCCAATTGTACTCAACTCTCAACTACACAAAAACGCAATTTTAATCATTATCCTGGACAATGGGAGTTTCGATGCCGTCTGCATAACCTCACCCGGTTCCGGACATTCGATCATACTCAAAAAACCCAACCGACAGAAAATCCTTTCCAAATCCAGAACCGAAATTGAAGTTTCCCCGTACACCGATGATGATTGTTTAGTTGTTTTTCTATTGCCAGCTAAGTCTGTACAAAAATACGAACTGGCGAGATGGGAAAAGCTGCCACAAGCAGCAAACAATGCCCACAGCATCGTGTTGATTGTAAAGTGTAAGGATTTATCGCTAAAAGTTTTTCTTCTCCCATCTCCCATTTGAGACCGAATTCCGGTGAAACAACAGCTTGTGTTGATGTGCTGGTGGTAGCAGCAGGCTTTTTGGTTAAACTTTTCCTTACAGCTTTACAAGAATCGAACGTTGTTTCGTTGGGCTTATTGTGTTCCGTAATACGACTAATATTAGTGCTTAAAAGTTACAATGAACGTAAAACAAAAACGGGCCTCGCACACCAGACAAACAAAAAGGTCAACAGGAAACTGTCGCTTAGAAGCGAGATGAATTTCCACCTGTTGGCCTGTTCAATTCCCG
Organism: Anopheles maculatus; assembly: GCA_002091835.1. NCBI lineage: Eukaryota > Metazoa > Arthropoda > Insecta > Diptera > Culicidae > Anopheles > Anopheles maculatus. Next base: position 18,988 of record LULA01015830.1, on the reverse strand, counting down.
AGGTTTTTCCCCGTTGCAAAAACACTCGGCCAAAGAAAACAGACACCTGCTGAAGAGACGAACAATGGTTCGGTCGAGTGACACCTGAGGGTAGTTACGCGACCATCGGTGGGGTAGATATTAGATAGAAACCGTCCCAACCTCGGGCTGGTCCACCCATTCACACGCACGCCGCTACCGCTGGAAACGAACCAACCCACTTCCTTTTTTGTGTCGCGTGTGTGTGCGAGTGTTTTTGTAGCCACCGTCACCATGTTTACATCCTCAAGTGTATTGCTTCGAGGCTAAGATTTGTGCCATTCACCACACAAACAAACTCCCACGGCCGGTTTGAACAAAATCACCAAAAGCAACACCAACCCATTCGGCAAACAATGGTGCCAGCCGTACAAGCGCGTTACAATCCTTGTTTGGTGGGCCCTCGGGGTAAGAGACTAGGGGATTGTTTTTCTTGTGCTCTTTCGTATCGGTGCCTAGAATGAAGCTCACCACACAACCAACAATCCACCAATCTCTGGTCAGAACGTCCTGCAAGGACGCGTCCACGTACACGCGCGCACTACCCGGTTCAATTTGATCAGATTTATATCGATTCGTGCAATGGTTGGGATGGGTGTATCTGTCGATACGTCAACGGTTACATGACTGAAGGGGAAAAAGAGACCAAAGGGAAGAAGAAAACAAAAGAGAGAAATAAAAAAAAGCAATTCAGAACCCAAATCAAGCCGTTCTTGCACGGTGATGGATTTCACGTAGCAACACAGAGCCACATTCACCGGGTTTTGTCCCCATATGCCTGTATGTGGGCTTACGTTGTTCAATGAAGCACCGTCGAAGAGGAAATCTTTCTCTTCGATGGGGAAAAGAAATCTTGACAAATCGAACCGTCGTCGGCCGGGTGCGATTACGTTGACCCAGATGTCGTCGAGCCGCAAGAAAAGGAGTTTCTCTCCACACGACCATGGATTTGTTTTTGATTGACGGTTCTATTTTTGGAAGCTGTCGCTTTTGGGGAGGCAAAAGGAAAGCTTTCTTCTTCACGAAGCGGACACGAAGCTTTGGCCGGTTAATGTATGAGTGGAATTATTCAATACCCATTAATGACCGGAAAAATGGGCTATAAATAAATGTAAATTTTCATCCCACGCGTAATGCGCTGATTTGTCTTAAACTTGTAATGCAATGTTTTATTTTGTTGCCGCTGTGAAGGGAAAAAACGAGTATTACATGAATAAATGGACCTACTTTCAAGGAAAATGCGCCCACAATCCTTGTTGGGTTCAAACGAAGAATAAACATCAGCCTGACAATCAATCAACCCTTTTCCCCAATCCTTCATACGCGCCTTCTTCGCTAGTTTGTTTCTGCAGCAAACAAATCGAAAATTCATCTTGCTCATCTTTCCGATTCTTGTTTTTGGCCAGAGTTTATTTGTGTAACGTGCACAAACCAAACCCATCCGGAGCAGTGGTGTCCCTTTCTTTTTGCTATTCTTTCTGTGAATCTGTCATTTGTTGTGACGTTTGTGCTGTTAAAACTTTGCGGACTAGTTGAACACAGCAAAAAGGAGGCAAGAAAAATGGACTTTGAAAAGCGTGAACGTAAACTTTTGATGATGCTTTGTGTTTGTGGTTTTAAGACGCGCCAAGACAACTGTATCTAGCTGTTTTTGAACCAGAACTTCCTGGTACGATTATCCATGAAGGAAAAATATGTATTTTGGTTTAAGCTTTTTTATTTCTACGAATCAAACTGAATTTCTTATCAACACGATGAGAGTTTATTTGTCATGCTTTGTACCAGTTATATATGGACAAAGTTCATTACAGGGTTGTTTGACACGTTCTCACATAGTTTAGATATCGTTAAAACGGGTTTTTTGTGCTTTTTATTTATGCTTTAAACAATATTCCATCTGGCGGATGTTGATCGATTTAGACGGTGCGATTAATTTTGCTCTAGTTTATCAATATCTTTCAAAAAGAATATGTTTTAGAAGAAAAATAGAAGAATCCGATTTCAGCGACCCAGCTGGATCAGATATTGAACAAAATATCTCTATATTTGCCTATTTCTATTTTACAATTGCCACATCTTCAATACAAATACTTAAAAGAACATAAAATATCAATAAAGTTTTATATCAAAAAGTTATTTAATGCATTAATGTTGTGTTTTAAATTCATAAACATCTGCATTGCAGACCTTGCTTAAGACGTTTAAGAACACTTTTTATAAAAAGGATTGTCTTGAACTATTTGTATTTTTGAATGATTTTTAATTATGGTCTAATTGTCATATTCTTTGTCCATTTAATACATTTTAAAACCTAGCACCAGTACGAAAATAAAACAGTATTTTAGAATATGTATTATACAATAATGTGTTAAACAACATTATTATTAAATCTTAATTTAGTTGTATGTGGAAACATATTATCTCCCTCGGTGTGCTTAAAACATTTAACTCGAGAAATTGTCTAAATATCTCACAACAAAAACAAAATTATCTGAAAGCGTGTTCAACAACCTCGACAATGCATAAAGAATCACTTGGATGCTCTGTACCTTCAACCAATAGAACATATTACGAGCACAAATCAACACTTATTGGCTCAAGTTTAAAGACAAATCCTCTCAATTCTTCTACCTGTACCAAAACCTTATGCAATGCAGTAGTAACATATTTCTTAACATTCGTAAACAGCTTGCGTTTGGCCGATACATCTTCATAAGCGGCTCTTGAGCGGCAGTTTATCCACTTAGCCCACCCATCAGAAAACAGCAAACGTACTTCACTCGCCATGACGTTTGCAGCAATCCATTTTCATCAAGCTACGAAACTGTTGCAAAACTTTTTCCCTATTTCACGTTGAAGAATGTTTATCGAACAGTTTGGCATGCAACATGCCAAATTATTTATTCAACCGTGCTGCGTCCCCGTTACACGTTATGTCCAGGTAGTACTCATAGGTCACGTGCCTTTTCACTTCATTTAAGTTCCGATCATTTGACTTATCGATTTGTGCCGGAAGTGGATGGAATGTTACCCAACACACCCGGCACCCATCTTCATCCCTTCTTCGTGCGATGGTCATTCGTTACGTGAAGGACGGAAAAATGCTTACGCATTCTACGCACGAACACCCAATAAATGTTCGACCAGCATCATCGTTTGGTTTGTCCAGTGGGCTGTTTTCTCGAGTTTTGCTTCAAAGTGTATCTGTATTTTTCTGCGATCTTTCTCCCATCTTCCCACTGGGAGAAGGAGTATAAAAGAAAAGCGAAAAAGAAACCCCATTTCAATCTTCCGCCCAAGTCCCGCGAGAGTTTAGAAAAACCTCTCCAGCCAATAAGCGCAACTGAACCATTGTGTCAGGTAGGAGTTTTCCGCTGCTACGCCCAGATCGCACAGGTGGATTGGGCTCGGGGAAAAGAAGCACCGAGCGAGATTTGAGTACCGTTTGTGCGGTACGTGACTTTAACAAAAGCGAAAGCATAAATGACAATCGAGCTACAAGTTTTGAACAAGAAACCGCACCACGCTCACCGTTGTGGTAATATAATTATTTAACTATAAAATTTTCACCCCAAAATCTCGCATTCCTTCCAAGGAGAAACCCTCGGAAAAGCGATGCTGATTTATGATGCTCACAATCCAGCGGGCCGCCCGTAGAAGCCCGTTCGCCTATGAAGCACAACACGGCATAAATCACTGGTGCGATGGTGTAACGATGAAAGAAGACTGCCATCTACCAACCACCACCATGTCATCACTAGCCCAAGAGGGCATGCACTTGAAGTGAAAACCTTCACTAAAACGGCAGCTTGATGTAAACCGTAACTGTAGGATTGCGGTCGTACCGGGGCCATTCCTAAGCAAATGGGACAACAGTGAAAGACTTTAGCCATCAATCTTGCTTCCCGACGGCCGTATCCCGGCGTGGTATCACGGCGAAACGATCCTTTTTTTTGTTGTTGTAAAGCGCGAAACGGGGTCACATCAAGTACACGTATCGTCTTTCATGATGGCATCGCACCAAAACCCACTACAATCCAAACTCACACACATACAATCGCACAGTTTTGTACGAACACGGTCAACGAAGGGATTTTTCATGGCGTAGGTCGAAGAAAAGAATCTGCACGATTATGGTGCTGGTAGAGTTTAAACATTCTATTAAACGTATCTTGTACTGTACAGGGACTGTAAAGCGTGTTTTAAGAGGGTTTTTTTTTGCGGCATAACACTTTTTATGCAAAATGTTTTCAATGTGCGGTACGCCTTTTTCTTTACGAGTAATTGAACGGGTAGTTTCTTTCAAAGAAGAATGTATTACGAAAGTTTTTCAACTACTCATGTGTCGGAACATTTTCTCTCTAAATTTTTAATTCACTTCATAGTGCACTTGGGATCGGCCCGGTGGTAGATGCGACAGCGGCGCCGGTCTTCACACGGCAGGACCGGGGTTCAAGTCTCATCTGGGCCGTTCCCCCGTAGTGAGGATTAACTAACCAACTATGGGGTAACAATAAGTCTAGTAAGCCAGAAATGGCAGGCATGACCTAAGAGGTCGTTAGGCCAAGAAAGAAGTGCACTTGTAGAGGTTCTATGGTATTATTCCTCGAGTCGCTTTTTCATACACTTCGTGATTCGTGGCTCATCATAACCTTCGCAAGGACTTGCTAGACTGTTAGGAAGTTAAATACTTAAGACAACAAGATATCTGAAGAAACTATCTGAATTATGCAATTAATTATATTTTGACAATCAATTGTATTTTCAGAACAGAATCAAAAGCACAAGTTGTTGCTGAAACATTCTTTTTAATCTAGTTAACCTTCAAACTGTACACCGATGACGTCATCACCAGAGGTGACCAATTACTTGGCCTCATCTTTAGAACTACCGAAGAATTCCGTGATCCAGTGTGCATCAAGACCCTGGAATCTCTTGTGTTCTTTGGAACCACCTGTTCTGCACGAATTGAGTCGATTCAGCGTAAGCTATCTCGCTATGCCTTACGCTTGGTTTGTTGGCAAGACCGCCGGAATCTTCCGTCGTATCCTGCTCGGTGTCGTCTCCTGGGTCTCGAACCACTTTCTGTTCGAAGGCGTAATGCCGAGTGCATTTTCATCGCAGGTCTGCTGAACGGAAGTATCGACTCGCCGTCTCTGTTGTCATGCATCGATCTGAATGCACCGTCTCGAACACTCAGGACCAGGGACACACTTCGAGATATTCAGTCCCGTTCCACCGCTGGTCGATCAGACCCTATGCTTCGCATGTCAGTGGCCTTTAACTCCGTCTCGGATGCATTTGATTTTGGCCTAGCTTCCGGCAGTCTTAGAGACAGGCTCTGTCTTCTCCCATGGCCGCAGTTATTTACGGAGCATGCGAGTGTAGTCGTAGATTACAATCTTTGCTACTCAATTAGGCCCCGGGACCGTTAATATAACAATAAATATAAATATAAATATGTCCAAGGCGAACACTTTGTAGTGGTTTAGCTGTACGGTGAACTCACCATCGTGCAGCGAATTAGGCTCGCCAGGCTCCGGTGGGCTGGTCATGTCATGAGAATGGCATCGGACGACCCAGCCCGTAAAGACCTTTTAGGCCGTCCACATGGACAGAGGAGGCGTGGTAGACCCAAACTGAGATGGAGTGATGGCAGACGACGGCGCTAGACCGTGAGCGGTATCGAGGATTTTTGCAGCAGGCCAAGACCGCGAAGCGGTTGTAGCGCCTGATAAGTATTCTCTATGAATAGTTGTTGAAGAAGCTTATGCTCATGTCAATTGGAGCAAGTCATGTAGGCATATGATTGGCCAGTTCTAGACAGCAAACTAATATTCTCATTCACATTTTCATTTCTTGCTCAATAACCTCAAGAATTGTTGGTCTAATGTTGTTGGCTTCCTTCCTTAATATTTCTGCATCTGCAGAGACAGTTCAGCGTATTGGCTGTACGAATGAGAGCAGATGTATGTCCCTGTGTGTGAGAAAATTTCTCCAGAACATGTTTTCTACACCGACGATATTGCTCAGTGACCTGGTCAACCGACTACTCCACCATTCTTTAGTAATATTTTACTAAATTAACGAAAACGGATGAGGACATTAAAAAAAAACAATTAAGTTTCTGGTTTTATTTTCTAAATTACAGTTTTTAGGGCACTGTATTAAGCTCATGAAATTGAGCGAATTGTTGTAAATTAATAAATCAAAGCATCAACTATTAGCAATTATTATATATAAACCTACGCAAAGTATAATTACAGTTCAAACCATCACTTTTGCACAATTGCCATTGCTTAACCAAAGCTAAAAACATCAAAGCAAAATTATAAAGTTCAGTATTAAAACACACCGACCTAATCAAACAATTTATTCATCCGAGCTTTTAATTGCTTCATTTAAAGCTATAACCACGCTTTATGGCATCCATCCCGGGTGCTAGTGCAATAACAATGGGTGTCCAAAATTAAAATCAAAAATATTTTGCACAAATTCGTCAAAGCAAAATTCAGAAAGCACAAAAGCAACACATTCCATGCTAATACCACCAGCGCACACTAAATCAACGGAATATAAACGTTGGACGCTATTGGCTCGCAAGCTCACTCTTCACTTGGTTGCGCAAATGAATTATACCACCCGCCGAAGTTGATAGGAATTTTGCTTAAATTAAAACTCACCCCACTGAGCGAGAGGCAAAAGCATACCAGCATAAAAAAGCACACACAAAAAAAAACCCCAGCAAGCCGGAAGCTCCAAACAGAACGCGTCGTGGGTGTACCGTGGCAAACTAATAAAAATTCCTTGCACACCATTTCTTATGCCGCTTGTATTCTTTCACCGGCCAGTCCAGACCATTCCCGAAGCTCATGCGTTTAGCACAGTGCAAAGGAAGCCTGTAACAAGCTTAAAACCCCTCAGAGTAGGGCGTATCGAATAGGAAGTGTCTACTTCTTTTCTTTCTTCCTACCTCCAGGTGATGAATCCGGATCCGGTGTCCTAATTAGAATCGATTCGGGAAGGGGAAAACAGTTGGCGGCATCCAGAAGGGACTATGCTCGGGATTCTCATATTTCATGACGGCTATTCTTATGCTGGAGCAAACTTTGTTCCCCTGTCTGTGTTGCGTTGGTTTCTGTCCCTCTATCTCCTTCTCGATTCCAATTGCCTATTGCATCGTCAGCACAGAAAAATCGACCCAGTTGAGCAACAGTTGTATCTGGGCACACACGTTACGAACCGACCAACTTTCCCGTCAGTACGGCTGTCATTTTGCTCGCAAAAGTCTCCCTTGCGGTGCCGAAACTAGCAATGAACAAGTACAGCAAAGTGCTACAGACAGCAGCGAACCATAATGTAAAACTTTGCTCAAGTTTTATCATAAAATGGCTGAAAGTATGTGACATGTCTGCAGCGCATGTGTAATGTTTAATAAAACGGTGACTCGTAAAAGACGGGAGCATGCAGACGTACTGTGATATGAAAATTACTTTAATTAGAGCGCAAGAACACACAGGGACTTATTCTGTTGGTAACTATTTTACTTACGACACATGATGAATCTTATCAAACTTTGGCGTAGCGGTAGCAATTGTTCTGTATGCAACAGTGGCAGATTAACAGTTTTTTTGTTTGCAATTCAATGTTAATGCAGGTTTTTACTAATATTTGAGAAACCTGACCACATCAGGTGGTCGGCAGGTTTACACGGCAGGACCGGGGTTCGAATCCCGGCGGACCGCCTCCCCTTACGCAGGACTGACTATCCAACTACGGGTACAACTTAGTCACAGAGAGCTAGCAATAGCTGTCAGGCCAAGAGGTTGTAGTGCCAAGGAAGAATAAGAAGAAGACAACATCAGTTGAAGTCTACGAATAATTTAACAATCAAATGCTTCAAAAACAAAGCGTTAAACTCTACTCCTAAATCTTCAACCTATGGAAACAAATAAATCATTCCACACAACTCCAAACTCAACAAGACAAAACAACACAAAAGTCGTGATTATTCGTTTACTTAAGTTGTTGGAAGTAAAATTATTCAAACATTGTTTTACTCATTTTTATTGAGACACGAAATCTCCAAAACCAATTCTTTCTCCTATCCGTTACGAACAAAACCACACACACACACACTCTCTGTCTATCTATCTCTCTATCTCTCGTTCTATATCTCTCGTTGAGTACAATCTCCTTAGGTGAGCTTGGGAATGTTGCTTTCGATTAGAAACCCGTACTATTACTCGGTGCGTCGTCGTTTGTGTCGTTTGTGGCCACCACCGTTCTTGTTTGCTGCACGGCTACATTAAACGAACGTTCTGTGCCTTCAACACATCTTGAACGATGTCGTCGTGAGCTTACCGTGGTACTGATTCCCTTTCGCGACTCTCTTCCAGACTGCCATCAACGATGACACAGTGAACTCTTTGCTGCGCCTGGTTGGAATGCAGTTGAACGGCACGGCCGGCACCGTCACAATGGCCGCCGCATCGGAACCGCCCGAGCCGCCACCGCGCAATCCGGACAAAATCAACGCATCGCTCAAGCAGCTCGCCGAATCGGTAAGTTTTCCTACCATTGTTAATTACTTTTAACGTCCAAATTAAAGCTGTCCTCTCGTTCTGCAAATACCCGCATCGCGCTCAATTTAGGTTAGGCTAGGGATTAAATCAAACTTTCATCAACGTTAAATCAAGCACCGCCCCGAGGGTTGCAAGGACAATTTCCAACAATTCTCTCCATCCGAACAATCTCGTAATCATATCAATGTCCTCGTTCTCGGAATCCTTCCGCATGCATGATTCATTGCGGAGTGGAACCATTAATTCCACACAATCTCGATGTCTGTTAACCTTCGGAGTCTGAGCAGAGCTGGAGAAAACGACAGGTTAAAGGCATCGTATCCACCATCATCCGTCACGAACGACTTCATCATTGTCGATTATCGGTAGTTGCTGGCGGATGTTGGATGCATCGTCGGCTTGATACCTTCGGGCCCTATCCTAACTGTCTGCTGCTAGACGCACATGATGGTTCCTGTCTCGAAACATGTCGGAATAAATCGTCGGTCGATGGTTCTGCCTCTATTTCAGCATTGCTTGCGGCTGCTAGTAGCAGTGATTCAATGCCAGTGCGCTTTGTAAACGAGTTTCACCAAAAGCCTTGGGGATGATTTACCAAACGGGAGCAAAAAATGCAATTACATTCATTAGCGAGAGGGCAATTCTCGTTTGAGTGGTTTTAAAACTGCAGAAGATCCAGGGTTCGATTGAACGTGTGCATTTCGATTCGTTTCACTGGATGGAACCGTCGATGATGACGGTGGCAATCATTGTTAAATCGCTATTAGTGAACGCTTCCGGGGATTAAATGGTAGAAAATTGTATAACGTTGTTATGATCCTGGCTAGAATTTTCCCCGTAAGCCTTTATTGAGGTGAGTAAGGCAGTTTCACAAAATCGCTTAACTATCTGAGCAATTCTTGAAAGAGCTGTGAGAAGAAATACTTGGTGTAATCCACACAACAGTGTAACAAATGCTTTTGTAACTTAGTAAGTTACAGAAATGTTTCAGATTTCCATTTTCCAATGCTTTTGTAACTTAGTAAGTTACAGAAATGTTTCAGATTTCCATTTCCCAACACGGCGCTCTTCATTTTACGACCCCTAGATGTAAATCAACGTATCAAAATACGTACCAATCAGCTGGATTTTCCACACCAATTCATCCGCAAATCCCTCGGCTCCATTACCGGCTCACGTAGACACATCAGCAGCCGCACGGTCCCAAGTAAACACGACCTTTACACCGAACAGCACGATCGAAATGATCCTATAACATCAAACGATTTAATTTACAGCCCATTGTTGTCCGGCGTTCGTGGGACTGCGATCGTGGAAACCTTCGAAATTCACAGCCAACGAGCAATTAATGCTAATTTGGAACGTTTATTTGTTGCGCCGCTTATCGCTCGCATCAAACCTAAAGACCATCCAAACGGCGCTCGTTCTCGCTCTCGTTCTCTCTCTCTCTCCCCGTTATCCCTGGAAAACCATTTTTGGAATGTACAGTTTGGAATGATTGGCCAACGAACTTCCCCAACCATCGACGCTGTGTATAAAGCTGAGATTTATCCAATCGCGAACCTGCTGTCGACGGTCACATTAACCTAGAAACGTAAGACCATACCGCTTGTGCTGGAAATAGCACAGTATCTCTATACCACACAGCTAAAAGCCATCGCGTTGCTTCATCTCTGTGGAAAATTGTCATCAGCGGAAATGGGTGCTCTTTGTCTCCGCGGTACCCACTTGACTAACACAGTTTGCAAACCGAAATCGATGCTTCGCTCATTATCCGATTCTCCGAGATTTTAAGCCAAAGTGTCCTGGCGGAAGAATTTTGCACGAGCGTTTTGGTGCTTTCGGTGTTTTCCGCACCGGCAAATGACGTGTCCCGTCGTCCCGGGCTGTACAATATCCACAGCCAAACTAACTTCAATTGATAAAATTTACATATAAATTAAACTGCTGTCAGAGTCAGGCACCATCCTATCCGGGCGAGCCATTATTTGTGCCGGTGTTGCAGGCGGACGGTGCACCCTTGTTGCTGCATCGTGCTCGCCGGTGAAGAAGCTTTGAAAGACAGGAAATTGTTTTCCCGTGACTGTTTTCCTGCTGTTTTTGTTTGTGTGTGCACTCTTCTCTTGTTGCTGATTTGATTGACGATAACGATGGAGCTCGGATGGGATGGTGGCAGTGTTTTGGTTGTCGCGTGACTGTGACGCTCGACGCTCGCTGGAAAAGCGTCCTTTAATTTGTTCGCCTAGTTGCGTATTTACTCATTTGCACCTCACTCTTTACGTACTTGCTGATTGTTTAAACTGATGGTTGTTAGTGTTTGCTCTTTGGTCGTAACAAAACTAAAACGAAGCTGAATCTGTAGAATTAAATTGAGAGGATTTTTTATTCAAAATATATTAAATATTCAGGATTTCGGAATAATAGTATAACGGGACTGCAAACATGGGAATGGCCCATAAAATAGCACCAGAAAATTCTTCAATAAATACCCAATATCGGCCAACCATCTAAGAACGGAAAGGACTTGCTTATTGATCAAGATAGGAAATACTTTTTCGTTAAATAAAATTCTCCCTCCTGCTATGCTTTAACCACTTCCCAGAAAACACGTTCCCTGGACACAGCCGATAAAACCGGAGCACCGAGCACGACCAGCAATGGTGGCCGCCCATTCCGACCGATCCTATCACTGGACAATGCCAAACCGACCAAACCATTCGAAGTACCCGAACGTGGAACACCCACATCCGCACCGGCCACCTCATTCGGAAGCACACCCGGAACCGGAACCGACCACCAGTCGGCCACTGCCGAGCCCGGCGCCAGCACTAGCGGTAACAATTCCAACATCACGCCCGGCGGACAACGACAATCGAACCAACCACTGTCCAGCTCATCGTCTTCGTCCGGCGAAGCAATGGCAGCGACAGCAAACGGAACAGCCGGTGAACCTGGTGGCCCAAATCCTTCGTCCTCCGGCAGCAATGGTAGCGCACAGGACAAAGCCAAGCAAAGCAGTCCAATACTCGCCGGCGATGGCGATAATCTCTTCAAGAATGTACTAATAATCTCCTCCAATTGCTTCGCTTTTCGTTCGATCAGAATCACCACAAACGACCAAAATACGACTGGAAAACGAGCGATTGTCGGCAGAGATTACGCGGTTGAAAAAATTGCTCGAAAACTCGCCCGATGGTGCGGTCGGTGGAATTGAGCTGCTCTCGCAAAGCAACAGCTTCGACGTGCACTCGGCAGAGGACAGCAGCAACCGGATGGAAAAGCTGGAAAACGAGCTGCGAATATCGAAGGAACTGATTCAGAGTAAGTGTTTCTTTAAATACACTTTTAGCACTTTTAATTCTACGTCCACCTACGTCATCATCCGTTTATCTTGTCAGGTTTAAAGCTCGAACGCAAAAAGCTGCGGGCCGACAAAAACGATCTACTGTCCCAAGTGAAGCAGCTCTGCTCCTCGCTGCAGGAGAAAGAACAGGAGCTGCGTAACTTTATCCGCAACTACGAGCAGCGAATACGCGAGTCCGAATCCAACTCTGCCAAACAAAACACGGACCGGGAGCGTGAAAGATGGTCCCTGCTGAAACACGCCCGGGACGAAGCCGAACGATCAATTGCACTGGCGGCCCAGCTGAATGCACGCGATATGCAGCTGCAGCGAACGCAGGAACAGCTACAGGAAGCGCGCCGTCAGCTGTCGGGCTGTATGTCCGACCAGGAAAGTTTGGTTTCGGCCGCACCGCTTACACCACCCTCGGGACTGATGGCGCACAATGCGGCAGCACCGGCAACTACGCCTGGTGTCGGGTACAGCAACATCAGCGGGACACCCGGTGACCGTGGATCGTGCAGTGCCGATTCGGGTGTGAGAGGTAGGTTTTCTTACCACTAGTGGACTTATGAGGGGAATCGGGGGAAGGGATGGAGGGGGGAAGTAGGGTTGTAGACGATTGTTGCCTTATCAAAACTAGACTTTGTTGCAGGGAGTAGCGATCGGGAGAGTGCGGCTGGTGATTTGAATTTGAGCGATGGTCCCTGTGAGAATGGACCCTGTATACAGGTGGATTCTGATAGCGTGTCACTAGTGTCCAGTCATCATAATGTGTATCAATGTAAGTATTAAGTTCTAGGTTCTAAATTTGATTACTTGCATGATGACAAGTTTGTTTGTTCCCAATCGAATTCTTCACAGACGGAACGCCCAAAGAACGAAGTCCTACCCTATCGCCACTGAACGCCGGAGCCTACTCGAGGTCTGTAGATAGTGCAGCCCTGTCTAGGTAGCTTAAGACGAAAGCGAAAGGTCTTTTTACTCCTACCCAGCACCACTAATACTCTCTCTCTCCCATAGCTCTTACAGATCCGTCGAACAGTTGGGTTCGCCCGTGGACAATGAGAATCAAACGTTCGCTCGAAGACTGCAGCAGCAACAATCAGCCGGGGCCGTGTCTGCCACCGGCAAAGGGCAAAGCACGGGACTGACGGGCCGTACCGGTCGGGGTGGAACGTGGGGCAGCATATCGCGCGTTTTCGCCCGTAGCCGCAACCGCAACAAGAATGCCCCGATCGACACCGAAGCGACTGACTTCCAGTGGAGTCCACTGACCGAGGAAGGCTATGCGGAAAAGCTACGACTCCTGCGGGAAGCATCCTCCATGCCGATGGAACGCTGGAGAGCGTCGCAAGTGCTGGCCTGGCTGGAGGTAGCGCTCGGCATGCCACAGTACAGCGGTAGATGTGCGGAGAACGTTAAAAGCGGTAAGGTACTGCTCGAACTGAGCGACGCTGAACTGGAAACCGGCCTCGGTACATCGCACCCGATGCACAGGAAAAAGCTACGGCTTGCTATCGAGGAACAGCGACGGCCGGAGCTAGTACGCTACCCTACCATCGGACAGCTGGGACACACGTAAGTAGCCCTGTGCAAAGTTTTTGACCCGATCGGCAAAGTATTTGACGCCATCATTTTGGTTCGCTTTCTGCAGCTGGGTAGCGTCGGAATGGTTGCCAGACATTGGACTGTCGCAGTACGCGGAATCGTTCATGCATTCGCTCGTGGACGCCCGCATGCTGGACACGCTGTCGAAGAAGGAGCTGGAGAAATATTTGGGCGTTACCAGGAAGTTCCATCAGGCGAGCATAGTGCACGGTAAGTAGGCCTTGAATGGTTCAGCCCGAGACTCTGGCATGTACACGACGGTGAAATGATGTGTGTGTGTACCCCCAATTCTACCAGGTATTCATGTGCTGCGCATCATGAAGTACGACCGGCAAGCGATTGCAATGCGGCGCCTACAGTCGGAAAACGTCGACACCGATCCGATCGTGTGGACCAATCAACGCTTCATCCGCTGGGCACGCTCGATTGATTTGGGCGAGTATGCGGATAATTTGAAAGGTATGTAGAGTACGACGATTAACTTCCGAACGAACCTATCCTCTTTTCAAGCAAAAGTGTTAGAATTCCCACTCCACACACATCCCATGTGCTACAAAAATCTCATTTCCGTGCGACGACCACCCCAAAATTGCTCAGAATTCTCATTTGCCAATCCAATCTTGGTTTGCCTCATCCCCAACAGACAGTGGCGTTCACGGTGGACTGGTCGTGCTGGAGCCTTCCTTCTCCGGTGACACGATGGCCACCGCACTCGGTATACCACCGTCGAAAAATATCATCCGCCGCCATCTAGCGACCGAATTTGAGGCTCTCATCCTGCCGTCAAGGTAAGCGCACACCATCCAATGCTGGACACTTCCGGCACACGTTTTCCGCACCCGGTTTTTGGCTGCTCCAAGGTCTCGTGATTGGAGAGCGGAGACTTTGCAAAAACCGTTTCATGGGTCACGTTTTTCATTCATGTTCATTTTCGTTCATCCCGTTTTTCATCGCCCCACCACCACCACCAGCAAACAAAGAAAAAAAAAAGAAACCATTACTCACAAAATTCTCGCTTCCATTCTGCCCTCATACTCCGATCGTTTTCCATCTTTGATGTCGTTGTGCCATTGTTTTTTTTTTGTTTGTTATTGGAATCCCCAACATTTTCGTCTTATCTCAAATGTTTCTCTTTTCTTCTCTTTCCCATTTTCTTCCCACCCGTATATCGTTAACAAAAAACTGTAAAAAAAAATTAAAAACTCTACACGTACACGCTCTAACACATAATACTCACTCACTCACACCTGTTTTCGTTCCCTGCTTGTCAAACTTTTCCCGGTGCTTGTGGTATACTATCTTTGGTGGGTGGGTGCCAAAACCCCGCCGTGATAACCGCATCCTAATCGAACCTGGTTGCTCGGGGTCGGGCTGTGCCAATTTTATCAAACCCGGTTCACACCTTATCCGTGGTTTTCCTTTCTTGTGGTTCTGGTTGGATGTGCAATACCCTCGTGCCTACGTGCATACAGGTACGTGATCTTCTGCCAAATGGAAGAATATCCCATGGACAGCTCGCGAGCATCTTCCACACTGCACAAAGGCTCGATTAGATAAATTGCTACTACCGTACAAAGCCGGACCCCGGATGCTGCCGGGAATGTTGTTAGCAAGCTAAAAAGCGAAATGACACGGCACCGGACAAATTGTTGCGCAGAGTACAACGACGCACAACATTATTAGTGAAAATATTGCGCCAGACTTGCGACCAGAGTCTGTTCCATCTTCCCCATTGGCTCCTTTTTTTTTTGGGAGTAAGAGAGCGAGTCAACCCTTTAGCCAGCTTGTATCAGCGTAACGTGAGAGCTAACTTAGAAGGAACCCCTGCTAGAACAATAATAATCATTAGTGTCGCCATTCGCTTCCATCTCCGGAGCTCTAAATGTGTGAACCGAGCACGGAGAACTATGCGATCTTACGCTGAAGGAACACTGTGTCTATAGCTGTCTTTATGTGCGTTAGTCGGGCTAATAAACACACACAAACACAAAAAGCATACAAGTAAAACAAAAGGCATATGCGTATAATGTATGTGTGTGCCTGACGTTGCAAGGGGAAAGGCTTTAAAATAGCTACCGTAAGCGTTCCTTCCTTTGTTCTCCTCGAATTGTTTGTCGCAACTCATCGTACTTCTCTGGCACGCTCGCGAATAGTACCGACGTGTTGTGTGCGTGTTTTCTTTAAAGCCACTGTCCTGTAGTGGTATGTTTTCTTGTTGTTTGTTTGGTTTTAGCTAAGGGAAAATACAAGCAAAACACAAACAAGCGAATTCTTTTTTAACTACGACAAGCTTTTGACCCGAATTAGGCTAGTGAATATGTGCGAGGCGAAGAAAACAGAATCGAATAATAGTCAAAACGCGATACGCGAAATATATTAAAGAAAACATTTAATAAGAAACCAAACAAACGCCAAATGATGAAAATATTCACATAAACGAACGAGCACACACACAACACACACACACACAAACAAAACAAGCGCACACCTACGTTTGTGTAAGTACGAAAGTTTTCTATGTAATAAAATTTAAACAAACCAAAAGAACAAAGAATATCCATACCAACCGTAAAAGCCCCTTTAAAGCTTCACTTCGTCGAATAAGTCGAATAAGGAGAACAGTAATGTAAACGGATGTCGATGTTGGTGGAACTCTTGCCGATTTAAAATTGTTCAACATGATACGAGCACCATTAAATAAGACTATCGTTTTAAACCAAACACAGTATCCAAGTCCACCAGAAGCAGAGGGAGATAAACTTACAAACAAAAAATCCACAGTAACGACTACCCAAACATGTGAGTGGTGTATGAGTTTGAGTGGCATGGCTGCATTACAGTTCATCTAGCTATAGATTTATGTCTCTCTCTAAAGGGGTTTTGTTATGATAGCTACGAAGTTGCTTTAGCATTTGCGAGTTTCTCATCAAATGGTAACAGAATAAACGTTTATGGAGGTTGTGCGTAACATACCGACAAGGTTTTAAATAAATATGCGAGGTTAAAAGAGATTCTTGTGAAAATTACGGACTTCTGAATATGTTTACTCCCTGTGCTTACACATGCCAGGATTTAGAGATGATGAACTATTTTAACTACAACAGTTAAGTACAACTATGTATATGACAATCTGATATATATGGGTTTTTTGCTCTTAAACAACTTCTACTGAAGAGAACCTTATCAGTTACTCTCGTTACTTCGGCATAGAAGGTATCTTCTGCTGAGTTTTATCATCTTTTCTCTTCTGAGAGGATCTTTGAAGAGTCGATTTCGAAAGAAATCAAGTCACGAATATATTTACCTCTTTATTAATGATGTACAGCTCTTCTAGCTGTTCAAGGAACTTGTCATTAAGAGGCTTGTTATTACATAGAATAGGGCTTGATATTACATAGGGGGCGGCCCGTTGGTAGATGTGACAGCGGCGCCGATCTTCACACGGCAGGACCGGGGTTCGAATCCCGGCAAACCGCCTCCCCGTACGTAGGACTGACTATCCAGCTACGGGTAAAACTTAGTCACAGAAAACTAGCAATAGCTAGCAGGCCAAGACCTCACGAGGTTGTAGTGAGGTAAATTTTGAAGAGTAGAATTCAAAAGAAATCAACTCACGAATATATTTGACTCTTTACTAATGATGTACAGCTGTTCTAGCTGTTCGAGGAACTTATCATTAGGAGGCTTGTCATTAGAATAACAACCGGTAACTTAGTGCTTGAAGTCGTTTGTTGGTTGTTCACTTTAAAAATTCTGCCAATTTAAAAAAGATTGATTGTAAAATGACAGATAATTACCATACCCAGTTCTAACGTATTGTTGTTTACAAACTGTGGTACAGTGTTGACAGAAGTTCTTATTCGAGTCAGTTTATCCGGTCCATCAAGGACAAGATGTAATGTAACAATAAGATGATTGGATTTGAATGGCTGAGCATACCATCACGCCATTAGTGAACTACCAAACTAGCAACGATCACCTTTGTTTTAACTTTTACTGAAAGCTTAAAAATCTGTGTTGAACTTAGTTGCATAGTTCCATCCGTGGAGTATCAATTTTAATTTGTAAAACATCAATTAGTAAAGAAGCAAAGAAAACAAATCCACTGCGAATAGAAATGAATCTTTCACTACATGAACTTTCAATGCAGCCATTTTCATTCTAACTCAAACAAAACCACTAAAACACCACCAACTTTAAACGTCAAATCAAAACACACAACGACAAAATCAAACAATCGCAGTACGCGGAATCGTTCATGCATTCGCTCGTGGACGCCCGCATGCTGGACACGCTGTCGAAGAAGGAGCTGGAGAAATATTTGGGCGTTACCAGGAAGTTCCATCAGGCGAGCATAGTGCACGGTAAGTAGGCCTTGAATGGTTCAGCCCGAGACTCTGGCATGTACACGACGGTGAAATGATGTGTGTGTGTGTACCCCCAATTCTACCAGGTATTCATGTGCTGCGCATCATGAAGTACGACCGGCAAGCGATTGCAATGCGGCGCCTACAGTCGGAAAACGTCGACACCGATCCGATCGTGTGGACCAATCAACGCTTCATCCGCTGGGCACGCTCGATTGATTTGGGCGAGTATGCGGATAATTTGAAAGGTATGTAGAGTACGACGATTAACTTCCGAACGAACCTATCCTCTTTTCAAGCAAAAGTGTTAGAATTCCCACTCCACACACATCCCATGTGCTACAAAAATCTCATTTCCGTGCGACGACCACCCCAAAATTGCTCAGAATTCTCATTTGCCAATCCAATCTTGGTTTGCCTCATCCCCAACAGACAGTGGCGTTCACGGTGGACTGGTCGTGCTGGAGCCTTCCTTCTCCGGTGACACGATGGCCACCGCACTCGGTATACCACCGTCGAAAAATATCATCCGCCGCCATCTAGCGACCGAATTTGAGGCTCTCATCCTGCCGGCAAGGTAAGCGCACACCATCCCATGCTGGACACTTCCGGCACACGTTTTCCGCACCCGGTTTTTGGCTGCTCCAAGGTCTCGTGATTGGAGAGCGGAGACTTTGCAAAAACCGTTTCATGGGTCACGTTTTTCATTCATGTTCATTTTCGTTCATCCCGTTTTTCATCGCCCCACCACCACCACCAGCAAACAAAGAAAAAAAAAAGAAACCATTACTCACAAAATTCTCGCTTCCATTCTGCCCTCATACTCCGATCGTTTTCCATCTTTGATGTCGTTGTGCCATTGTTTTTTTTTTGTTTGTTATTGGAATCCCCAACATTTTCGTCTTATCTCAAATGTTTCTCTTTTCTTCTCTTTCCCATTTTCTTCCCACCCGTATATCGTTAACAAAAAACTGTAAAATAAAATTAAAAACTCCACACGTACGCTCTAACACATAATACTCACTCACTCACACCTGTTTTCGTTCCCTGCTTGTCAAACTTTT
>KZ064049.1:15941-27244 GCA_002091835.1 Anopheles maculatus | reverse complement strand
TGGTCGAACGTTCGGTTCCGGGAGCTTGCGGGAAGGTGACGCTAGGCGCGGTGTTAGCGGAGGTGAATGGCTGTAGTACGAGGCGTACGTGTACGTTTTGGGTGATTCGCGGTCGAGCGACTGATTGTCGGACGAGTAATCGCTGCTGTGGTCTTTGCGGGACCGATTGCTGGTACTCTTGTCACCTTCGCGATCGCTCTTATCCTTTCGCCGGCGCGGTGAGTATTCTTTCCGTTTGCGTGGCCGACTCGGTCGATTGCAGGATGTGGGACGACAGCGCGATTCGTGGTGTGTGGTAGAATAGTCGTGTACCATCACGAGCGGTGGTTCTGCCGTACAGTTGCGGGCCGGGCTCGGCAACAACGCCGCTCCACCGGTGTCCCCGTGCGTATCGAACTGCTTGAGCGATTTCTCCAAATTGTCGATCGTATCGTTAATCCGGTCGGACTGTATGTCGGACTCGTAGTCACAGTAGCCGTCGATCGTTTTGATCGAATTCTCGATCGACGAAAGCGTTGCAAGCATGTTCGCGTTCGACCGCTTCAGGTAGTCGATCGTCTTGATGGTGGTGATGTAGTCATCGCCCAGCTTTATCTTCCCATCCTCGATGCTCTTGATGATCTCGTCCGTCTTGGAGCTTTTCACCTCGTCCGGTATGTGGATCGTGCGCAATATCTCCTCCTTCACGTGCCGTATGATCACCGCCTCCTCCGGATCCCGGCCCGAGAAGTCCTCGCTGCGAATCGATTCACACGAACGGCTCAACAGCCTTTCGGTGCTGTTTTCCGGCCTCAGCAGCTCATCGATCTCGTGCCGACTTTTGCGCTTTTCCGCCGTACTTTCGGCGGACGCTTTAAACCGTGCCAGCTGTTCGTCCGTCTTCTTGATCAGCTCCTCCGTCTTCATGCTGAGCGGTTTCAGATCGGTGTGGTCGGTGTCGGCGAGCTTAAAGCGGGTCGGCGATTTGCGTGCCAGCAGGCGCGAAATTTGTTCCTCCGACTTCTTCAACACTTCCTCCGTTTTGCTCGACGCTACCGATGCTGGTGGGAGCGACACTGGCGAGAGTGTGTTTTCGCCCAGCTTCATGTCGATCAGCGACAGCCGCTTCTCTAGCTTGTCTATCATCTTTTTGTCGTGTGTGCGAAAGCGCGCTAATTGTTCCTCCGTTTTCTTGATCAATTCCTCCGTTTTGGATGATACCGCTCTCGTATCGATTGCGTTAAAGCTTAAGTTTATGGGTTGCGGTGTGGCGGGACATGGTTCCGGGTCTTTCGTGGTCACTGCTGCAGGCTGTGGTTGAGGAACTGGGCCGTCCATATCCGGATGCGGGTCGATGACAACTCGTTCCTCCTCCGGCGTTATAATCTCCCGGAAGTTGTCCTTACGCACGTAGTACGTTGGCTCTGGCGGTGCGAATCGTGCCAACTGTTCTTCGGTGCGTTGAATCAGGAGATCCGTTTTGGATTTAATACTTTCGCTCGGGTTTGGATCCTCGCTTAGGGCGGCGATAGGATCACTGTCAAACTTCAACCGGAAAGGAGATAGTAGTGGTTTGTCCAGCTCGGACTTTTCCAACACTTCGTTCACAGTGTGAGATATCTTAAGATCGAGTGACTCTTCGTCCATCTGCAAACTCGGCAGTTGTTCGATCGTTTTGATGAGCATTTCCGTTTCGTCCTGCTTGATCAGTTGATCCGTCCGCTGGTCGTCTGGGTCGCGCGTTTTGCGCACTATTCTACCGAGAATGAGCGAGTTCTCTTTGATAATCTCCAGCATTTTATCACTCTTGAGCGGATTCGTATCGACCGCCACCAGTCCCTCGGAGGCGGATCGTTTCGAGATGTCTTCCGGCGGTAGATCTTCACCCTTGATCGGATCATCCATGGAGAACGATTTCTCCTTCAGGAACTTGACCCGGTTCGCGAGATAGCGCTCAATATCTTCCGGGCTTTCCGGTGCGTCTTCCTGTGGCGTTGGCGTGTTGAGTGCATCGGCAATCTGATACTTTGGCTGTTTGGCTGTCGGTTCCCGGTCGACGACCGAGGCAAGATCTACGCTCGGCGGTAGCAGTGGGCTATCGTGCTGCAGAGTGCTCTTGATCGGCAGCTCCAGCACAAACGACGATGACATGGATGATCGGGTCGATACGTTGGTAAAGCTATAGTTGTCCAGTTTTGAGGTTGCGTCACTTCGATCCAGTACACTCTCGGCGGTCGTTACGAGCGATTCGCTTACCCGCCGCTCCTTGATAACGTTCAGATCGAGCTTGCTGGGCCGTTCGGCTGCATTGATACGCTCGAACAGCTCGTTCGTGACACCTTCGTCGCTGACTTTAAACGATTCTGGGTCGGTTTCGACGCGTGCCACTTCCACCATCGGTGTGGAGCTTTTGGTAGCCTCCACGGTGACGGTGTTGTCGGTCGGTATGTTTGCGAGATAGTCCGAGTAATCCCTCAGCGAGGATGGCGTCTTGAGTGGGCTGATCGTCGACATACTAACGTACTTGCTGATGTCGGGAATGGGAGACAGCTGACTCGTGCTCGTAATGGCAATCGAGAGAGACTTATCCTCCAGCTCGGGTAGTCGCGGCACAATGGGCGATAGTTTTTGTGATTGATCCAGCGTCACAACATCCGAGGCAGGGCTTAGCAGTTCGCTAACTATCTGCAGGTCCACCTCGGACGCTCTACTAAGCTCGCCATCATCGTCATCGCCGTACGATGAGGGTTCCTCCTTGATGTCGGTTAGCTCACTATCGCTCGGCACGATCACAACCAGTTTCGCATCTTCGTCAGGCACTTCCCGGATGATGGATTCGGGCGTTATTCGTCGCTTCATCGGTGACGCTTCCAGCGAGGAAGCGCTAAGCGGTTGATTGTCGTCATCGCACAGTGACGTGCTGGTGCTAGATTCTGCGTCCGATTCCTCACTGTACGACGATGATTCGCTGCGGCGCTTGAGAGCACCCGTGCGCGCACCGGACGATCCATCGCCTCCACTGCTACCCGTTTCCGACAGATTGCTGATGGCCGACGAAGCGCTAGCCGATTTCTTAAGCTTCGGCGAACTCTCCTGCTTGGATATATCGTCACGTGGTTGCGATTGTTGTTGCTGTGGCTTTTTTACCGCATCTTTCGGTAGATCTTTCCACTTGAGGCTGTTGCGCCGTTGCTTCGTCTCGTCCATATCTTTCCAGTGCAACGTTTCGACCGGTTTGGGAGACTTTGGACCGCCCGACTGTTTGCTGGATTGTTTGGAGGATTTCGCCGATCTGACGGGTGGTACGGCACCTTGCGGTGGTCCGAGCCGTTTGCCTTTGGCACTGAGCAGAGCATTTTTGCCGACGAGCAGCTGGTTCACCTGTAGCGTACCGGCATTGGGTGATGGATTCGCTGGTTGCCGGGCGACGGCCGCCGTTAGGATGATATGTGCCTGTCGCTGTCGTTCGCGCAGCTTGTCGTACTGTTTCTTCAGCAGGGAGATGTCCAGATTCATCTTTTCCTTTCCCTCGGCACGGGCAAAGTTGGGTGGTATGCCTAAGGATGCTCGCCGGCCGGATCGAAGGCCCCAGGCGGTCGCTGTCACGGCCAGTCGTGAGTCTTCGTCCGATTCTCCCTCGTCGTCGGAGTAGAAAATCCTACAAATGTGTGACACGTAATAAAAAAGGAGAAGAGGATTAGTTACACTTCTTCGACATCCTTGGACATACAGAGCATCCACATACTTTAGGTTGGAAGTGTCCTTTAGCTGTGTAATACTGTTGAGATGCTTGTCCCGTAGTTTCTGCAGGTCTGCTATTGGTCCAATGTCAACCACTCGCTGTATCAGAGCGTTCGAGTCTACCAAACTCCCGTTGACAAGCTCCGACGAAAGGGCTCCCATTTTACAGTAGAAGTCATCGGCCGTCTTGGTGGCAAGTATTTTGCTGCAATGTACAATCTACTTTTAGAAGAGTTCATGGGCACTTTTGACTCGTTTTGCATTCCAAAATTACCTTTCCAGTATTCCCCAGATTGCTAACGCTGTACGAAGCAGCACATCACTGCCTTCAATCAGTATGAGATCCCAAACGCGCAGCACCAGCGGTATTGGCAGACAGGTGCAGAACAGCGTCAGAAACCATTGCATCGTGAACACATTCGTTAGCGGTGGCTCGAACGCACCCTCCGGTCCCTGGAGCTTCTGGAGATGGCGGGCCAGCTTCGGTAGCCGTGTGCCGAGCAAATCGCGAAACACAGCCATATCGGCCTGCAGTCCACCGAGCGATCCGCAGAAGTATCCGGCCGGTAGCAAACCCTCGATCAACAGTATCATCACCTTGATCGAGTCCGATTCACTCTTGTCCATCACCTGCAGGATCAGCGCACCGAGCATGTTGAAGCCCTGACAGTAGCCCACCTCCGGGTTGAAGCGCGAGTAGCCAAGCAGTACACGCTTCAGCTTGCCCTGATTGATCGTCCCGGACGGGCCGGAACAGAGGCTCGAACCGGTCCGGTGCAGATCCTTCACAATCTGGATGCCCAGCTCCTCGTCATCTTCGTCCGACTGTTCGCTAAGACATTTGGCCGACTCTTCCTCCCAGTTGATGGAACGCGTCTTCAGATACCGATCGGCTAATGCCATCCAAAGCTGGAAAATGAATGGGAATGGATGCCGTAAGTAGATTGAGATACAGAAGAGGAATATGAAGTTACGGTTGCGGTTACCTTTCGCCGAAATTCGGATGGCATCCCGCCGGGCAGCCGGGCCACCATCTTCATCGCGTGCAGCCATTGGTTAAAGTCGGACTGCGTGTCCGGTACGCCCATCTTTTTGCTGATGTTGTAATCGGAGCTGGACGCTGACGGGGGTGGTGGAGGAGGTGGTGGTGGTGGTGATAAAGCATTGAACCGCATTTCTTCCGATTCTGGAACGGGGTGTGAATTTAAAGTGAATTATTGGTCGTAAGAAAGAATGCCCACCAGAACCAGTATTATGCTCGGTTGTGTCTAGGATGGTCAACGCCTGAAGATATGCTATTTTTAATTGTTTTTAAGTGAACGATTCTATGCAAAATAAAATATTGCATACTTTCAGGCGTGTTCAACTAAATCGCAACCTAACATTGAACCTTCAAGGGGATTAACGCGTTTAAACCGAAAGAAACGTTTTGGATATGTTGTATGTGTATTTTGTGCATTAAACCAAACAATTCTAAGCTTTAAAAACAATCTAAAATTTGCTTAAAGTTTAAAAGAATGATTGAAACACGTGCATTAAAGAGGGAAAAATGCCTAAAACAAATCTATGATGATCGTTGATTAAACATCTACATAAAGCAGTTGCTGTAAAACAACTTTTCTAAAACATTATTAACAAACCGATAACAAAAACACGATAGCCAAAGTACAGTTAACGCACAACCTTCTACCAAGTTTTTCCAATCCAATCCCGATGGACCGTGTGAGCCTAAAGAAGGTGAATAACTAAAATGTAACAAACTTTTTTTTCTTTCCCACGTTTTGCTTCCCTCATCACGGCTCTTGCGAGCTACCCGGTCCGAACAGAGCCAAACAATTTGCCTCTCAACAACCATAAGCACCTAATTTTTCACCCGTCAGGCACGGGCAAATTGATCGTCAGCCGTAAGGTCACAGATGTGGCTACCACTGCACTGACCGGTTCGGCGAATCTCGTGTCGGCATGACTTGGTGGAAATTAGTTTCCGCGAAGATTACTTCCTCCGGGGTGCTGCCGGAAAGTACCGCTGAACGGATGGGAATTAAATTTATGTTTGCCGTATCCCGCTCGTCATGCATTCGCTGCACAACCAAAGCTTTAATCCGCGTTCTCATCCGTGTCCTCTCAAACGAACGCCGTGAATGTAATCGGCTTCTTTTTAATGATCAGTAAACTGAAGAGGAAAAAAGGAAACTACATCTTCAGATTTGCGAGATTAAACTATTGGCACGATAAACAAACGGCCATGAAACTGCTGACGCTACCGGTGCTGGATTAAAAGCTTCCCGGCTAATAACGACGTGCTGCTCAGATTGCTCCAAACGATGGATGATAATCGGATCGTTTGTCGGAAATCCGGACGGCATCTGAACGAGCAGAGTAAACAAAAATAAGAGACTACACTCCCGGTCTCGGCAGGCAAACGCGTGGTGGCAGTTTTTCCACGATTTTGGCGCTACATTTTCCAATGCCACCTGTTGCCGGCGGTGGCAGTTTGGCGCCGTTCCGTGTCGGTTGCGTTTTTTATGTGCGAAAATGAATGAAGAAATAAAATTTCCCTTCCGATGATAAAGCTCCGGAAAATGGGGACAAGTAGGGTATGTTTAAAAGAACACAAAAAGTGGCGACAACAAAGTAAATAGCAACAGGGTAGCGTGGTGGCGTTAAGCAAACGGCAAGCAAATCTCGGTGCCGGGCAGTGAAGTCACAAGGTACAGATTGAGATTAATGCTTTGCAGCCGTTAAGCAGCCGTGGCGTGAAGGACAAATTCGTTAAGGTGGGCGCGAGTGGGTCGGTGGCGGGTGGCTTCGGAAAATGGACCACCATAAAAATAGCGATATCATGGTTTGCGGACTAAATGGCCCGGCATACGCCGTCAGCTGGACGCCAGACGGATAATCTCCGGCCGCTTGCCACAGTTTTGTTTTAAAACAAAGCGTAATTTGAGTATTTATTGCTTTTATCACTAGCATCGGTGAGGTCTATTTCAAGCCAACGCCAGCCAAAAAAACATTGCATAAGGATGCAAATTGAATTTTCACTCATCGTGCAGTCGTACCGAGCGGAAAGGCCTTGAACGACGCGCCCTAAACACGACCCGTTCAGGTAGTTTGACAAGCCCTCACAAAATATTCATTTCCATCCGATTAACTATTCATTTTTGGGTTACCGTGTACCGGTGGCACTGGCGGTCCTGTCAATATAATACTGGCAAACGGGACGAAAATAGACACCCGGTTTTCCATTTCTGACACCGATTGTTGTAGTTGGCGTTGGCGTCGAGTTTCGAGACTCGTTTTCTGCTTGCGCCTTTTCCAATGATAAGCGACACACACGACCGCTTTGACGCAACGGAAGAGCTAAATGGCAAAAGAAAAGCGGTAAAAAAACCGAGGTAAAGGATGTGGTTGGAAAATTGATACGACGTATCAACCGAAACTTGAACTGATAACGAGCCCAGCTTATGCTGACATGCGAGAGAGGATGAGAGCGAACACACATGTGAACACGTGGCTCATATCGAGGACTACGGAAGCAACTAGTTCATTTGTTGCACGGTTGCTCCATCTTCAACTCGGCAGCTGCTGATGAGGACCGTGTTCCAGCCGGGCTTCGGGCGACGCACAAAGAATGCTCGAGCCACCGAAAAGGGAAACGTGTTTGCCCGGCTAAAGTGCTACACGGCAAACCGACAAGCTGCTTTTCCGGGTCCTTTAGTTCCGACCGGTCAAGTAGCGTGTGTACTCTATATGGCTGTGTGTGTGTGTGTGCTTTGTACAATGGACCCCCACCATGCCTCACGGAGATCCTGCTTGTCCGCATTATCCATCTTCATGTTTTCTAATTTACTCGGCTTCGAGGTTCATAAAAGCGGCAGCCGTCCTGGCTGGCTCATTCGGAGTTAGTGAAAAGCAAGAAAAATAAGCATAACCATGTTGGCCGAGCTCGTGTTGCTGTTTTTCGTTTGTTTTGTTTTACTTTGCAACGTACAGGTCAAACCCCTGGTAGCGGAACGGTTAGGCTGGTGCTCTGTACATGAGCCAGTGTGCGTTGGTAAGTTTTTTTCTTCTTTGTGTTGACTACAAAACTGCGTAGAAAGTGTATTGTTAAAAAGCTAGATTGCATGGGCTTTTCCGCTTCCGTTGGTGGAGCAAATTGGCGGTCGCTTTAATGTTGGAACGAAGCAAAAAAAAAGTTCAATAAAAGGCATTCACCAATGGGTCCGCAGTGTGTGAAGTGGATGGGGGAGAAATTCCTGGAGAAAGAAAACCGGGAAAAAAGTAAAAACATAATCTAAAACATCTGTTTTTATTGGGTTGGTTGGTGGTGCTGGTTTTGCTTTCTTTTTCTGCTGCTGAAGGTTTGTATGATGTATATTGAATGAGACACATTTTATTTCTTTTAACCAAAGGGGAAAGTTAAGAGATAGATTCGGATGAGGTAAAAAATGGCCTATATGATCTGGGCTATTTATTGGGATTTTCCTTTTTTTTGTGCTTTTGGGACAAAGGAAAGTATTTGCAACATTCTAATAGATGATTGAAAATTATTAAAGCTAATGGAAACTCGAAAAATGGCGTCATGATATCAAGATTTAGTAAAAAAATGTTTTTAGATGAGTTTTGCCTCTTACTTTAAAAGTGTTTTAGATTTTGAATGAATGAAATTAAACAAACGCTACTTTTTTGTATGGTTTGTAAGTAAATGTTGTAGATTATTCCGTTTAAATGCATTTTAACGAAATATTATTACTAACTGAAGTAAAGTACTGGGCGCCTCCAGCACTTAATATTATATCCGAATGAAGTTATAACTTCTACGGAAGGATGATGCTGCGTGGTAAACGTGAAAAGTAAATGTATAAGTAAGTGGGCAATATTTTGACTTCATTTAATACAAAATTGAAATGATTTTTTATCCACTCCAATCAATTTTGAACGCCTATCTAAAGATTACTTATATTTTCCAGGTGTTTTCAAGTTCGTATTGCTGATTACTAATAAATGTAAAACAATTTAAAGTGTAATCGAGCACGATCCTAAAACATGAAAATTTCTGTAACTTGAACATTTTTGTTAACGAAAACAATTGATAGTTAATTTTCAATTTAAATTAAATATTTAATTTAACCGAGCATACCCGGGAAGAGATTAAAATACAATGAACAACGCATTGAGAAACAAAGTGTGTATCTGTACAGACCATATGGCATACAGTCGTCATACTGTTAAATAAAATTATTAAATAAATATTAAATTGAACTAGATTGAAATTGAAAAATAAGTTTATGAATTTTATCTTCCTGTTAAAACTCGACAGTGAATACGCAACATCACGGTTATTCTCCAGTATTTCAACGAACAAACTTAGCTGTTTTGTTTGTGTAAAACGAGGTAATTATCAATAAATTATCAATCAATTATCAATCAATTATCAATCAATAAATAAATCGATTCTGAGACTACTTTAGCTATTTTGAAGAAAATATGACCAAAACACATAAAACAATAAAATAAAACCATTTCTACTTATTTAAAAATACAGACTTAGGCATGTCCTCTTTACGTAAATATTTTTTGGTTTATTACACTTTATTCAAACTCTCTATATTCCAACGAAGAAATTTGATAGTTTCTGAACGATAATAAAATTGCGAATCAAAACAGAAGTTTGAAAATCTGATCTATTGTTCGTTACTGTAACTTTAAGAAAACTTATTTGGTCAAAATATTGAAGAACTATTGATGTTCGATACTTCTTAAGAAGTAATATAATTATACTGATAAATTGAAGTAAATTATAGTATACTAAAAATATGCAAAAGTCAATGTAATTAGGTAAGTAAGCAAGTGAGTACGTACATTTTAAAATTAGGTAAAACAGTGAGCATTTTTTTCACAATATGGTAAAGAACCGTAATATTCTATAACAAATTGACTACAAAATTTAACAAACTGTTAAAAAAATCATTTTTTGAACCGCAACGAGTTTCTAAATCAATATTTGATACATACATAAACCAAAAAGTTACTGAATCATTCAAAAATCCTCTGAATTCTATGAAAAAAAAATTAGTACGAACTTAAAAAAAAAGGACATTTATTTGCTATTCGCGTTATTGAGCTAAAACATTATCTGCTCAAAGAAAAACTTTTTTGGAATTATTTTGACAATTTTTTAATGTAATATAAAAATATTATTAAGTAGCAGAAATTATCTATATTTTATTCAATTTCTAATGACTCATCTTCTTATTGTTAACTACAACAATTTCTTAAAACTTTGGGCTGCACTCATTTATAAAGTGTTCGTATACTTGTGTTACGCACTACTCAATGTTCATTATTTATATTTATGCTTTTCTAACTTTGGATGAAAGTTCAAACACTATAAAGGTATCTAAATGAAAGAGTTAACCAACTAGAACTATTGAAAATCCATAAAACAATATATTGTTGTTGTAAATCGAAAACAAAATATGAAAAATGAATCAGCGTTAACCTAAAAAAAGCGTTCAAGCATTAACTCGTAAAGCGAGAAGTTTCCGGTTATCTAAACATGTTCACACATTTCACCCAGAATCAATCAGCATTTAAAAAAAAGCATAATTCCACCTCCGTCGATACCATTTTATCATACACAATTGAAGTAAATTTATGTACCGTACCGATCACGGCCGCATAAACCGGTCCGGGTGGTGATAAAATGGGCATCATAAACAACACATGCTACCGAACAATGTAACCTTCTTTTTTCTTTGTTTAAAAAACCGCTTATGAATCAATGAACACGACTTCCCCTACGATTTCTTCTGGAACGTGTCCTTCACATTCCACGCGCATGCCGCATTCCATTCGTCATCTGCCAATATGTTTCAACCGTTCGCGTCCACGCGTAGTGCCTATTGATTCATAAAACAACGCTCATGCAATAAATGGCGGCCGGCAACGGTGCGGGCCGGGCCAATGGGAAGCGAACCTAGCGAACAAGCGAACTGTGTGTACTGTGGGAAAGCCAACGGTGAAGGTCGCGCGGACCGGATGGACCCCGTGGACGATGGGCTAGGATCGGATGAATGTGGCCGTCCCTCCCAGACACTCATACGAACGAGCGCGAGGACAACATCCGGTCGGCATGGCATGTACCTTGATAGCAGCTGACGATCGGGCCAGTGTTGGATGCGGTTGGGGTGGTGGTGGTGGTGGTGTTGGTGGAGCTGGCACTCCCGGCAGCTGAGGAACTGCCGATCCCCGTACCGCCGACGGTGAGGTTCTTAATCGAGCTGAAGAGAAAACTCATGTCAAGAGGTTGACGGCCGGTTCGGGGAAGTGATCCGCAGCTGGGTTGGAGGAGCTCGGTGCGGGACTACTTGGCACTGGTGGTTTGTGGTAGTGGTGGTGGTGGCTTTGTGGCTCCGTTCGGCTGTTGCGTGAGAATGACGATTGGTCCTTAGCAGTGGAGCACCATCATAAATCATGGCGCTCGTAAATTCCATGCTACACCATCCAGCGGGATCGGGCGGCCACGGACGGTGGAATTTGCGCTACACTCGAACACACATACACCGAGGCACACAAACACA
>KZ064049.1:0-15906 GCA_002091835.1 Anopheles maculatus | reverse complement strand
TAGGTCAGTCGTCGGTTTTTGCTGGACGACGTCTTGAACGATGCTCCACTAGAAGCTGCCGAACGTGCCGAACGGAGCGGTTGCTAAAGTTCGTACCAAAAGGAAGGGTAATGAGTATCGGCGACGGTCAAGACAAACCGTCTTGGCGGTCTTTTTTTTCCCGAAAGCGTGCCCATCCAGTCCGTCAGTGGTTCAATGGACAGCTCAGAAATTCGGTTGCTTTATCAGAAGTAATTTGGAACCGTTTGCATTAAGCGCACGGCGCGATCGATTTGTCGTAAAACGCATGAAGCATAAATGCACACTGAACGGGCGGAAGGATGATGATGTTGCTCATGACGATGATGATGATGATGATGGGTAATGGGGAATGGAGATATGAGATAGGTGCACGATTGAAATAGGATTCGGTAAAGTGGTAATTTAATTTTCGTTTATGAGCAATCGATGGCACAATATGACGCGATAAATCTAGGACCGTACTGCATACTCCTTTGGATGAAGCTCCATGGCAGGATACTTTATTCCACATAAGCTCGATACACGATAAAGTATGCTCATAAAGGAATGGGGCTAAGTAGATAAAGGTAGATCAGTAACAAACGTCATCTATCGTTAGATTACACATTTATTTGTCCTTTTACAAATATAAAGTGAAGTACTGGGCGCCTCCAGCAATATGAAGTGGGGTCTATGATCAGTTTTTCATATGTATTTGGAAGTTTGGTGGCTGAAATGCTGCTGGCTTCCAAAACAAACTGACACACAAAACTAGCCAGCCCCAAAAGCATTTGATTTTATTCGAGCAAAATTCAAAAATAAGATTCAAACAGATGCTCGAAAAAAATGTTTGTTTTTGGGTATTTTGCCACTTCTTTGGCAAAGGTAGTTAATGTTACTGATTATATAAAAGTGTAAAAAAAATATTTAAAGAAAAAATACGTATCAAACAGTTTGTACCACCTCGGTGTGCATTTTTCATTATTAGACAGCCTTTTTCTGTAATTACTTAAGGTTTTAGCATATTTATTCTGCCAATCATGCAATCACTTGCGAGAGATAACACACGTTACCACACACCGGAAGAAACTGCACCGTTGCACAAATCGTCAGTTTGGTACAACGCTGATCGAGGAAACAACATGCCGCCGATTTACAAAAACAAACCGGTGACCCAATTATTCCTGCATCGTCACCGACATTTGTTAATAAAAAGTACTCCGATTTTGACGAGCCTACAAACAAGTTGATCCTGCTCATTCTGTGTTGTCTTTACAGTCCGAAACTCAAGAAATATGTTTATAATTCGAGCAAACTGTTAACAGCCTATCGAGAAAACTGTGAAGATAGTTTGTCAAATGTAAAATTTGTTTGGGAGAGTTTATCTATTTCTGTTCTATTGTTGTGTTTGCTTGACTGTTTGCCAGAAGGTGGATTAATATTTTCAGATGTTTAAGTTATCATAAACCTTAATACAGCTGAATAGAAGAGATGAAGAAGTTATATGGAACAACATTTAACAATATTTAACTTAAATTTTTAAACTTTATAATAATTAAAAAAAAAATCATAAGAATCCAAAACCAAGATATGAGAACTATAGAAATTGGGACGGCTGGGAGTTATAGTACCGGCACGATTTTATAATATGAAGGGATTGGTATTATATGTTGCACAGACTACCCAGCTAAGGATTATAATCATTCAAAGAAGCCATATATAGAAGGCCAAGACCTTTTTTTCAGAACCAAAGGTCGAGGTTTTAGATTCTAAATAGAAGATGAAGAACGTTTCAATCCTGTCAGCCTTAATCCTGTACAGTCTTCGAGCGGGACAAAATTGAAATACTTGCCCTAAGTCTCTCAATTTTTTATGGTTTAGAGTTTCCCGTTCAAGCTGGCTTGCTCCAGTTCTGGACACATCTCACGGCTTAGTGCCATCGTTTGCCATTTCAACAGCCTATCTATTGGTCATCAAACCGGTAACAACATCATACCATCTCGACTTGAGCCTACCACGATTCCTCTGTCATGTAGATGGGCTGAGTCGTCCGGTGCTATTTTCATGACATGACCAACCCACCGGAGCCTTGTGAATTCAATTCGCTGAACGGTTTAGCGCATAATGCTAGTGACTATAACGACTCCTTGTCTGTTCATAATTTGGGGACCGAAATTCATTCCTTTTGGTGGAACATAAGAGTTTTATAAAATAACTTTAAAATTGGCTTCATCTTTTGGCTTCCTTAACATGATTTCACTCGTAGCTGCATTGCCAGTGCAGTAGTCGAAATGACGGTCCGAACGGAATTTGATACTCGCTTCTACCGTATGAAGGCCAGCGCCATTTTTACCCGCCTTCATGCCGTATCAGATAAGAGACACACCTGAACAAAGATATGAAGACATCAAAGGTTATGTGTTCACTTAACTATTCTTACATAAATTAACATTAGGATGATTATTATGAAAAGGGGATCTTCATGTTGGTGCCATCTTTATGTTTTATTTGCTCAATATACTATTCCATCTAAGGTTCGAGGGTACTATTTGAACGCATCAGTTGCGGGGGGTTACAGTCAATCAAAAATGTAGATGACATCAGCTGGTTCATCATAGAAAAAAAGGTTCATAAATAGTCTTCGTCCTTCAGGTAATGAATAGTTCTATCTTTTGCGAAATGTAGTGAACTATGTGACGGTTAGTCCTCTTTTATTTATGCGACAGGAACATTTGTCATAGTATTTCTAGTGGTGAAGCATTTTTTAAACAGCAGTAAATGTAAAAGTAAACTAAAGTAAGATTCAAAACATTCCTTACTATTTACCCAATTATTGTAAGTAACATTTAGTTAAGCAATTGTACCCCTTGATGTTAAAATATTATTAAAATTTAAGCTGCTAGTTCCACACTGTCTTCACACAACCTTGCCCTTTCGAGACGATCAAAGCAAACAAGCGAAGGTTACTTTCACCTTTTGGGGGTATTACATTTCACAAATTTTCTTTTACCCTCGACCCTCCGGCTCTAACCATACCCATATTCGAGGAAGGTGTTTCCCTTTTCGTCCACATATCTGTTCTAGTGCTTCCTTCCAGTACCACCTATCTACACACGTACAGTGTTATTGTTGAAATTTGTTGGTGCAGAAAAGAAAACGCTTCGAATCGCGTACATGTTATTTGAGTTGGTTAGTGTTCAAATTTGTGTGTTTTTCGTCCCCTAATGTCAAGCCACACCGTGGTTCCGGTGGTTAGACCAGCGCCAGCAACGTCTAGCCTGGCCTAGAAACTGTAAAAAGCGCGTAGGTAACAGCTGCCATTTACATTCCCACGAATGGAAAAGATGAAGCACGACAACGACGACGGATGTATGATGGCCAGTTATACCAGTGACTGCAAAAGACATCCTTCCGGCGCACTGTTTGTGTGGGCACTGGTATGCGTGTGTGTGTGTCTGTTCGGTTCGGTAGTCAGTTCGTTATTTTTGCTCACTGTATCATAGTTACACCGTCCGGTGTGCATCGCATTTACACCCACTCGGACGAATGTGGTTCTTCCGAAAAGCAATTTTGATCATGATGGAAAACATAATTCCTCTCCAAGGACCCATTTTTTCGTTTGTTTGTGATTGCTGGTGCGTACGCGTGAGTGTTGGTGCTTTCATTTTTATTCCATAATCGAACGAAGCCACAATGTTGAAGATGTTGCGCCGCCATTGCTCTCCGGCATCGTTACGTGCAATGTAAAGTAACAAAACCCACACGGATTGATGACGCTTCCCCGGTACGTTGAGTGGGGCAAAAGGTTTTCGCTCGTTTCTGCAAGTGGCGTTTAGATGCTGCTCTACAATCGGATGATGGCAACCGGGTGGGTGTATTGTTTTCGAAGAAACAGAACTGCTTAAGAAAGGGACTTGCATTTGATTGTTTCTCGTGCGTAAACATTCACGGTGCAGGGAGATGATACAGCAAAACCTTTTTTGTGTGTAAGGTATTTATATTTCTGATGCTATATGAGCTTAGTGAAGCGCCATATGCAAAGTACTATTTAACTTTACTTCAGGAAAACGGGAGTAATATAACAATCAGATAGTACAGCGTCATCACTGAAGAGTGGATTCGTTTTAACATAATAAATGGTCAAGCGAATAGTAAACCGAATGCTTATCGGTACGATTGATAATAAAAAAAGCAGTAGTGATAAAAAAGAAGGTTAATTTAGTGGCCTAAACATAAAAAACATATCAAAAATCTAGAGCACACCCTACCTGCCAATGATTTACAATGAAATCATTATACTGAAATGTTTTCGCGTCTATGAACGCATAGATATTTTTTTGTAAAATGTTGAAAAACTTTCCAATATGAAATTTCTAAAGTCGTTCACAATCCTTTCCATGAAGTAGTAAACTGATGGAGGCGCCCAGTAGTGTACTAGAGCCGTTGAAAAAAATATATCAAAACATGTCTGAATCACAAACATAATGTTGTTTCGTACAGAGACAAGAGAGCTTATGCTAGTAGGACAATTTTACTTATATACTCGAGCTAAATATAAAACATATTTGCTATTATATACTCAAATACATATAGTATCCTACCAATGGAGGCGCCCAGTAGCGCACTAAACTAATCGCAGGAAAATATGAATCATTCATCTCAAGTCTATAATTAATTGATAATATTTCCATTTAAACCTGGACTGAACCTGATTAAAAATCATTAGCTTATGAATCGTAATAATGAACAAGTAGCTCTTACAAATAATACGCAAAAAATATATATTTTTCTGCAAAATGTAACACTACTTTAATTCACAGAAACAAAAAGGACTAGAAAGATATTAAAATTATTTGAAATAAAAGGAAATAAACAAAAAATGGAGTACAGAGTATATATGTAATTTATGATTGTAAATATAAGAACGAGACTGTTCTGTAACTAAATTTCAGAAAATATGGGAACTAATGTTGAAGACTAAATGATCTTAAGCGACGTAAAACTGGTTTACCAATAAAAAACAACAAGTTTACCGACGAATTACACAAAACGTGCCCCTAAAGTGCTACAACATCGAATCATTATATGCACGAACAAGCGTACCACCCAACCATGTTCAATGAAATTGTATTTGTCGGTACCAGTCGGTATTCGGGCTAACAGCCCACGCAGATCGGCTAATTAACCAATATGTGTTTGAATTCCGAGTCGCGCACAGACGTCACAACCGAAAACTTTTATTAGGAAAGCCATGCAGTGACAAGGAATTTCTATTGAATGAAGCGGTCGTGAAGTGGCATGGTTTGTTTTTTATTGTTTGTGGTACATGCTATCGCCCCTGGAATGAATTCCACTGAAAGCAGGAGTCTGTTTTTTGGAATAAAGCATGCCGAGAAATAAGGCTGTTGACGTTGAATGAATGACACCACTTCTACATTATGTTATTTAACTTTTACTTTCGTTCATATAGCAGTGAAAGTATTTCAAGGTTTCGGTTTTATTTTCAGTGCCATGTTGACTGTGATAAAATGTATTCCTTCAGCACATTATCGAGTTAAATCCATCAAAATTGAGCAATCAATTGACGTACTTTTGAGCTATGATTGAAGCTGAAATCCTGTCAAAGTTATTCCTCGCACCTGAACCTCGCTCAATCAACCACAGAGAAACCAGAGTATATTGGAGTGGTAGAAAATTAAATATTCCAAATATAGCTGTAACTGTTCGGTTACGTTCTGATCACCGAATCAAATCCAATATCAGATATTGGAATTTAAATCTCTCGTCAGCATCGCTTTCTTGTTACTTTAAGGCAAAATAAACTTTAAACAAATCAATATTAGAATTCGTTAAATAAATTGTTAAATAAATTAAATAATAAATATGCGCATAGAAAGCATGAAGCATTCCTTTAATAAATTGAATACGTATGTTTTCCTTTCCTTGGAAATTCATTACCAAGTAGATAATCGCCACTCATTACTTTTCCCTTTTACTATTTCATTGTGTCTAACCCACGCTTTGTGGATCAATAATTTACTTTCGATTATCGTAGATTATTTCGATTTCGATCACTTAACCATCGGCTGCGTTCCATTAGACACATTTTAGGGGGTAGACTATAGAGTTAATGTGCTTGTAAGTTTATCGCGCTTGTATGTTTGTATATTGCTTGCACAGTTACACCATCGGAGTTTTATGCTCTGCCACTTGCCCTTGCATTAACGCACAAGCACAAGAAGCGATGGGAAAATTAACGGGAAAGCACAAGAGGGTTGGTGAGGTGAATTTTCATGTGGATGAATATTTAACGAGTGGAAAGGTCACGTTCGAGAGCGAAACCGTGCTTGACTTCTTCGGTTAAGCGAATCCATGTGCCTCGAGGAAGTAGTGGAAATTCAACAGCTTCATCAAGCGTGGGGTGAAAACAGTGACGCTGGTGGAAGGGACTGTCATTCTCTGCCACAGCAATGTCGTTGATCGGAAAATGTGACCGACGAAAAAGGTAATTAAACATCCTCTTGACGACAGGGCGCGTCCATAGCGAATGCTTATCGAGAATTGCATTCGCCTCCGGTACTATTGTAAGGAGATTCGCTGTCATACTGTGTTGTTCGAAGGAAGCTTCCGGCTAGTTTCCGAAGCTAGACTGTAGCGATGTCAATGCCAATATTGCTGCGGGTGTTTTCAAACTAAATAACAAGACAGGAAAAAAAATTGCGTAGCAAGTGACTAAGAGCGAAAGAGCAAGAGAAATGGACCTATGGAAAAGCAATAAGTTCGTTGACGCTTTCCATCCTGAGGCCGGTTCAATACTGCTTCATCGAGCGTTTGCTTTGCTGCCTTCCGGTTCCGGTTGGATTTGTGTCGCTCGTGTATTTAAATTCTATTTCTAGCCCGCTTCTCTTTCTCTCGCTATCTGTAATCGATGCGGTGAATTCAATTAAAAACGATACCACACTCATACAGGTGCAATTGCTGCTGGTGCTGCTGCTGTACGGTGATTGAAATTGAGCGGAAATCGTTGTGCAAGACCGATATTCTGCGTGGTGCAAATATGAGGCAATATGAATTGGGGATGGCAAGATAGCAGGAAGGATATTGCATTGGAAAATTAGAATTCCACGACGAGTGGTTGTTGCATCAATGCGCTCGAACGTGGCTCAATGGTATGCGTTGTTGTGTAGGTGATGTGGTTGGTGTTGTATAACTAGAAATTACATTACAATGGGTTTAAGAAGTTCTTCTATAATCGATTTCAAAAAGGACGCAAATAACTAGATATATTACTGAACTCAAGGAACCTGGAATTTATGGAAACTTCCGTACGATAGTATATTTAAACAGACGAATCAAAAAGCGAATTTGGAATTATGAAACTACCTTTGTCTCTTCTGTATCAACAACCCAGTAGAGAAAATGTTTCTCTACTTTACAATTTAATAGCCTTGTGTCCTAGTGAACCAACCAGCAGTGGATTATGTTTTGTGTCATGACCTTGTATGACAATTAAATCATAATATTGCACCGTTATCTTTTTATAATTTGGTACAAATATTATCAAAACCTTCGAGTAACTACTATTGTAGAAATGTCCTTACGCAATGCCTCAACGAAGAAGTAGTAAATAGTGAGAATCATTCTAACGATCCTTCATAATCGTTCTAAGGATACCCAATTTTTGAAGAACGATAATATCCTTTTATGGGGCGACCCGGTGGTAGATGGGACAGCGGCGCCGGTCTTCACACGGCAGGACCGGGGTTCAACAACAATAAGTCTAGTAACAACAATAATCCAGTAATCCGGACCTAAGAGGTCCGTTAGTCCAAGAAAGAAGAGAATAGCCGTTAATAGGGGATATGTTTGGACCTCAAAATAGAATTGCGTTACCGAACAATACAGCAAAAACTGAGGAGCAAAATTGAGGCGTAATCGTCTGACGGGCTTATCAAAAAGAAACTCCAGTGATCAACACGTTCGTCTTTTTGACTTCATATTTGTCTCTAAAATCTCTCTACAAAATTTAAATTTTTATTCAAAACTCGGTCCTGCCTTATGAATACAGCACCAGACCGACTGGTTGGTTGGTCGAAATGGTGAATAATATGTTGGACAAGATGGACATTGCTACACAACAATGTAAGACCATGGTTTAGAGAGAGATGAGATGCTGATGGCACTTATGGAACATATCTCTATGGCGGTTGGAGTACCACCGATCGAAGAGACTTCCAACTGACATCGGTATGGCTCCTTAGAATTTTTAAGAAAAACCTCTTCTGGTGGACTCTATATCCACAACGAAGAAGCATCTGATAGTCAAGATAGTCAAGTTACGAATACGAATATATAAATTATGACAATCATGGCACAAGTCTCAGCTAAATGGCGAAGTACGAGATAACGCCCGGAATGGCGTGGCAATATAGTTAAGCTATCAACATTAGTTGATCAACATCAACATCAAATAAAATTGTAAGTTAGAAGACAATCAAGCACATTTAAGGTATCTCATAGTTAAACAGTAATCAACGGTTAATACTAAGCAAAAGGAAAGCTCTGTCCTAGAAATACCCATCCAGAAAAAAGGTTTAGATAAAGTTCCCGACATTCGTGTCTCTTTCCAGTTAAGGTACCATTAATAAACAGTACAGTTATAGACGTGTCAGTCATCGAGTTCAGTCGACCGTGCCATGGTTTTCATAGTGGATCAGTGCGGACATGATAAACCGGACACGTTCTCAATTTTTCCAACGATGGCAACACACATTCTATCATTGCGGTCAATAGCATCAAAAAAAGGCGTGAATGTACCGTACGTTTACGAGCCGATTGAAATCAGGCACAGGTCACGATCGGGTCAGCATCGGCAGTACGGACATCAAAAAGTGCCACGCTCGCTTCAAACCGAAACCAAAACACCCGATAGACCCACTGCATCAGGCATGCAGTTTGCACGTCCTTTTTTATCGCGCCGTGTGCGCTTTGACGCTTCCGCTTTTGACTTCGGACTTTGGTATCGGTACTGCTGGACGTGTGCAACGGACGTTCGGAAGCGGATGGTAAATAATTGCAACCAGAGCAGCGATAGTGTTCCGGTGTTCGGAAGCCCCAAGCGCCCAAGTGGGGACAATCCGGTGAATCATCTGGGTCGCCGTGCCGTACGGATCAACGGGTAGACAATGAGGCAGACACATGGTGTGCCATGTTGTCTAGGCAGCTGGCTACCACCAATAATGGAGAAAGCCCCCTGTTTTCGTAGCTCTGCTGTAGTGAGTATCGATTTTTTCAATCTTCTCGGTCATGCCGCAGTTTTGTGCTCTGCTCGTTGGCCGCAACGGTTTGCTGGCATTTTGGAGTGCTGTGCTCTCAAGATGCGGTAGCATTTATCCGAGACGGTACATTATATCCAGCAGCTATTAGATTGAAAAATGTTTTTTTTTCGTTCGGGTCGTTTACAGGTAAGATAGTGGTAGTGGAAGGAGCCATTTTTGCCGAAGCGGACATTGTTGCCGGTGGCGTTCTGTGCTGGCTTTTGGCGTAGGAGAACCTGTTATTAATTGCCTTGTGCTACACGATTATCCGTCTAATTTAAAGCTCGTAGCAAAGTCACAGGTGGGAACACTGCGGTGAACATCTAGAGTAATGAGCTGCTGACGGGGACTGGGTGTGTTGTGTTTCACTTTTAACATGAAACTGAACACCCAATTTTGCGATACATAACGGGGTAATGCTTTGGTAAAGGTTATAGTGAAGTACAAAGTCTTAATTGCGTTGATTCAAAATTCAATAGGTGTAGCCAAATCCAATTAGAATTTGGACATACAAAATATTAGATAATATTATTTGAGTTTAAGATGAGTTTGAGAAGGTAGGTAGAGGTAGAGAAACAATTATTCGTTCTAGCCAAAAGGTTGAAAATAGAGATTTTTGTGCATTCATCTCCGCACATGACTCAGGAGGATATCATTGGTGTCATTCAATTTCGGCCATGTCGGACATGCCTTCACGCATCATATGAGAGTTCAACGTAAGTCTAGACATACGAATGAATGCGTGACCTACCGAAAACCGATGATGCTAGGAACGTTGAGATATTGGTGATGCGAAAGTATACACGATCTTCCAGACATCTATTACATTCTTCGTCATTGGTGGTAGAATGGGAGAAGATTTAGAACTTCTCTCAAAAAACGACTTTGACAGGTCTGAATCTTTTTTGCATATAACATGCTGGTTTATCAGGCTTACGTTCTATAGCAATAATAGCCCGAAAGACTGTTTTCGCTTACCGAACCCTACAGCCTTTCAGAAAAGGAAATTTCGGTACAATCTTGTTCACCATTGTGATGGTTTACAGCGGACAAGAACAATGTTGTTCCAGTGAAGAAAATAGCCAAGAGTTGTACTTCATTTACTTTTGTGGAGTGGAGCCGTTTATCAAAACTGAATTTAACGAAAACTAGAATTGAGAATCCGGGGAATAATTAAAGCTTTATAAATAAAAGCTAGGTTCAAGTGGGAAAGCATTTGGAAGCTTCAATCTTAGTGTAAATGTACAGTACTTTCGAGCAAAAAAAGTATTCCTTATAAGTGTCCTTCTTATTGCTTAAGCGCAAACTAAAGTTTTTGTAGTCCAAGATTGATACACAGCTGTAGTGTCTATGAGTAGACAAACCACAATATATGGAACACTGTACATATGTTAGTTGGACCAGGATTAGAATTAGTATTACCGAAGCATTGTAATTATTTGGAATAAATATATTCGTAACTTTAGTCTTGACCTAACTTCTTAGCAAGACAATCATCTAAAAGAGAGCATAATAAGTAGTGTATCGTATGATAGTTTGAAAATTAATAGGAAAACTTTTACATACACATCACTTTACTATGCGTCTTCAACCAGCAATCAGGGAACTTCGTCTTTCTAGCGCTCTTCTCCGGCAATATTGTTATCTTCCAAGATTCCTTATCTGTCCAAGGATCTCTCCGGTTAAAGGAGCGTCCACGAGACCTCAACTACCAAGAGACCCAGTATTCGTAAAGATTTCATCTACTAGTGTTCTTTTACTATGATAATTTATAGCATTTCATGAAGCCACTTCGCCTAAGGGACCTCGTATATCCGTTTTAATCGTTTATCGCCCATGGGGTTTTGAGTACTAAAAGAATATCGTACCCATATAGACCTTCTCTACAGGTAGAGTTCATCATCGTAGATTCCAAACTACATCTACCGAAGAGATCCCTTTATCCAAGAGATTATGTGGACGAAAGCCTCATTGTTATTGTCAAAGCTCTTGTTGTGCATGGCGCCCTAATTGCTCATAAGAACCAATCCCGTAAAAAGTCTTCGTCTTCTCTTAATTCGCCTCTGGTATGAACATTTGTGTTAAGGTCACCACGACCGATTGATTGAGAGGAAGCCAAAATAACAAATAGCAACAATTTAGTACCAAATGAGACATCAATAATAACACACTTAAAACCAAAATCCTCAGTACAAGAAAGCAAAGCACCGCGACAGGACAGTGAAACATGAATTGGCTTTAATAACGTTGATAATGTGCATGGGTAAATGTGGCGTGCGTGGTGTGGTACAGTGATATTTGTGGTGCGGTACGATAAATACTACTACCATTCATAATCGTTGCTGGCACGACTGGCCTCCGCTCCGTTACGACTTTGACGTGCACGTTTGCGACGCGTCCCGCGCTGTCAGGATGTGGCGGATGACAAACGTTCCAAATCGCCGATCGCCACACACGGCGATAAGCGACGGCTGTGACAAACGATGATGATGAGTATGATGACGATGATGAGATGGCGACCTTTATCCGCAGATGATGAAGATGAAGAATGCAATTGTATGCTACAATCGGATGTCGGACACTTTGCACTCTGCACTGCTGCTTATCGACGGGAGCTGACACAGACACGTCGTAGTAACACACCAGGTTAGCACCGCATCATCGTCGCTCAGCAGCAGAACCACCGCAACACAACCGATTAATCGCCGATAAAGCAACACCTCGTAAAGATGGTTCGCGCACCTTGACGGTGGTGGTGTATCGTTGCACCGGACACAGATGCTGTGAGCTGTGGAGCCGTTCGTTGTACCGGAAACACTTTACAAACACACACACTTGCGCCGCTTGTTTCTCTCTCTCGCGTGACATCCGTTCTTATGCACCGTCCACAAAATCATAGTAGGTGGCGGTTCTACTAGCTCGGCAGGCTCCGCACAAACACAATGACACCATTCTTTCGATGCACAGGAACAATCACAAACACACACGCGCGCGCGTTGGAACTAAAGCACTGCAAACTGGACGGAGATTTGTCTGTTTTGCCTTTTGCACACCGACGATATCAACCCATTTTTTGCGTTAAAACTTCACACTGCACAATATTTTGGTTTGTTGCTGCTGCTGCTGCTGCTGCCAGTCGTGACGTTTTTGACACTTGCTACGCTCATCCTCACTATTTCAAACTGCCTTTTTCGTAACACTTATTCCACAGCATTATGGCACCGAAAAACACACGCACGGTGGCAAACACAGACCTCTTTTTGTGGCCACAGACCAATTTGACAACACACCGCTTGAGTAGAACGCTCCTTTTTTCCGGAGAATTTCCGGAGAGAACGCGAGCAAAAGAGCGAAAGTGTTCTGTTTATCGCTAACACACACACGCCTCCAACGATGCTTGATGGTGGTGAGTTCTAAACGCTGTACTACGAAGTGGCTAAAAGTGACCACGTTGCTCGCTAATGGAGACGCCCGTCGGATGGTATGCGACGGACTTTCTTGCGGCGCAACTAACACGCCAACCCACACATCCGTCACCGTCCGGCCTACTCGGGGGAACCACCTCGGTACTTCGTGGTAGGACAATACTTTTTTCTCGACGGAGTCGCCTTTATAATGCGAAACGTTAAGTGAGTGGATGGCGATGAGTTGGGGCGGCGGACTTTTCTTTACAGTTTTCCCTTCGGATGACGTTTTTGCTTCGGATTTAGGGGGTTTGTAATAGTTTTTTGGAGCTGTAAAACTGGTTCCACACGTCTTTCGCACACCTGAACTTTTATCTCCGAGCAAGTGGGTCGATCGATAAAAGCGATTTCTGGTGAAGTTTAAATCAACGTTTAGGCCTTTCACCACGATACTGTGTATGTACGTTTTCACGTTTTAACTTGCTTGATTACGCTCAATTCCATGGAAATTGTTGGCAGCAAACTGGGCAGCGCAACGAAGAAACTTGCGAGGAACCACACGATATGGGCTAGTTATGTAGCATTGTTGGTGAACACGACCGTAAAATGGGTTCTCTTCCCAGCTCGAGACGCAGACACTTTTTGTGGCTGTCCCGATGGATGTCTCTTTCTTTATCACGATTCCTTAAAACCTGCTGCATCGTAAGTTACACTGATCCGTCTTCACAATTCCTTTCCAAAAAACCGTGGGACTTCCTCTTCATGGGAAGGTTTAATTTTTACAACAAAACGCACGGACCCGTCCAGCAGCACAGTCGATGCATCTGCGCGACGAAAGAAATGACACTGAAAAGCAATTCACTCGTGCTTCGGGCCTTCCTCGTTGTGGGCTGAGTTGCTTCTCGCGTGTCAGTCGGTGAGGTGTGAGCAAATTTGCTCACCACGTCAACGCACCATTCACCATCATATGTTCCCTCGTTTCGAAGCGCCTGGTCGTTGGCGTTCTGTCAAGCAGGGACGGTCGGGCTTTGGGTTTTCCTACGGCCAAACCGAACCGAATGCATGTGGTGGTGACATGGTCATGCGCACCAGCTCCGTGAGTAATGGTTTGTATAGGAATTGATGAGAGTACACAGTTCGACGGTACCGTGATAAGTTCCCGACCGTGGTGACGGTGTGTTTGTGAGACGCAATTTGACAGCTATGTCATATGATTGCCGTATAGTATCCATCATGGAACGGAGGCCAGAAAGGGACCTCGTAAATCGTGTTCCGACCTTGTTTCGCCTGCAAAGCGTGGAAAATGTGTCACGAAGCGATGCAAATGGTGTGAGAGCTTTTGTCCTGTGTGAAGAAAAACAAGAAGCGGGGGTGATTTAAACAGGGTGTGACGGATAAGCTGGGTTGCAATTAGAAATTGAAGTTAGAAAGATATATTTACAAATTTGTCAAAAATATTTAAAAGAAAAAATCGAACCACTGATTATGTAATAAGGTAGAAAATGTTTTCTTTTCTTCAATTAAAAAAGATTTCTACAGTACATTACAAGGCATTTTTAGGTCTTAAAAATATTTGTTTTATTTCTAAACATTGTTAAATATCCTTTACATTTTGCGAAATTCTGGAACGTTCACGAAACTTCCAGTTCCTTGTTTTGTATTTTCCTTCACCGCAAACTTTGCCCGAATATCGGCA
The DNA here is from genome assembly GCA_002091835.1 of Anopheles maculatus. Lineage (NCBI taxonomy): Eukaryota > Metazoa > Arthropoda > Insecta > Diptera > Culicidae > Anopheles > Anopheles maculatus. The sequence continues at coordinate 1,489 of KZ064049.1, read as the reverse complement.
CATATTAAAGCCGTTGCTAAGGAACGGTACGGCCCACTTGTTATTGTTTTATCAAACCTCAGTAAACAGAGCGCGGTTGTACGGATACGAAGCGGGCGCAGTTTTTGTAGTTTTGTCAACAACGCCAACGTCGGCCAGGATATAAAAACTGCGTGTTTGCTGGTGTTCCGGTTTAGTTAATTACTAATTTTGGGTGCAGTTCGATAGTTCCGTGATACTCAGCCAAAACTTCTGTTGAATGTGGTGGGAAATGGATGGTGAAAATCAGAAGATCAGTGAGCAAGCGCTCAATACGGCCGATATCTACAAGGGTCTTTCACTGCCGAAGCGTATGGACAGTCCGTGTAAGTTGAATGTGATGTAATTGATTTTAAAACGAGTATGAAAATGGAAGGGGAATGTACTCTTGCTTAACTACAGATCAATTCACCGGGTATGGATCGCAGAAGGAAGGGCGTAACCCGATCTATCGTACCTCTAACGCAGACTACGGCTACTATCCACCCTGTCCACATACTGTACCGCACAAGTAAGTAATACAAACAAGCACAATTATAAAGCAGTTTGTAAATAGCTTTTTTTTTCATTTTTAAAGATACTTTCCAAAGTCCCACAAATTCACTGGCCATCTTTACCAGTGCGGTATGTTCCGAAACTACTCGCTTAATACTGCCGTGGATCGTCCGTATTGTAAATTTAACGAATAGAGTTAATCGGCTTCGATGAAGATACGTTCACTTTTGCTTATACCATTTTTTGAGAATTTTCTACCAATTGTTCCAAGAGCATAGCATGTGTGGAATTAGTTCGGCAAAATTGAGGACAGCAATTAATTTTCCCGTCAGTAATTACGCTTCATGAATACTTGACAAGCAAGGAGATTTGCACACTAATAAATTGTTCACTTTTCACACTTTTAAAACGAGTATTAAAATGGAAAGGGAATGTACTCTTGCTTAACTACAGATCAATTCACCGGGTATGGATCGCAGAAGGAAGGGCGTAACCCGATCTATCGTACCTCTAACGCAGACTACGGCTACTATCCACCCTGTCCACATACTGTACCGCACAAGTAAGTAATACAAACAAGCACAATTATAAAGCAGTTTGTAAATAGCTTTTTTTTTCATTTTTAAAGATACTTTCCAAAGTCCCACAAATTCACTGGCCATCTTTACCAGTGCGGTATGTTCCGAAACTACTCGCTTAATACTGCCGTGGATCGTCCGTATTGTAAATTTAACGAATAGAGTTAATCGGCTTCGATGAAGATACGTTCACTTTTGCTTATACCATTTTTTGAGAATTTTCTACCTATTGTTCCAAGAGCATAGCATGTGTGGAATTAGTTCGGCAAAATTGAGGACAGCAATTCATTCTCCCGTCAGTAATTACGCTTCATGAATACTTGACAAGCAAGGAAATTTGCACACTAATAAATTGTTCACTTTTCACACATATTCGATCTGTGGTTAGGTGATTGTGT
>KZ064048.1:15940-27248 GCA_002091835.1 Anopheles maculatus | reverse complement strand
GGATTCACCTTTCATGTACAAGCAAAGATCCGCGCTGCTCTGCTTAAACCCCAGTTCTTGAAGCGCGCTATCCAGTTTCTGATTCCAGCAGCGTGCTGACTGCTTTAGCCCATATATGCTCTTATTTAGATCCGCGCTGCTCTGCTTAAACCCCAGTTCTTGAAGGGCGCTATCCAGTTTCTGATTCCAGCAGCGTGCTGACTGCTTTAGTCCATATATGCTCTTATTTAGTCGACATACGTAGTGTTCTTTGCCGTTTTCTTCGTAACCAGGGGGTTGCTTCATAAACAAAACTTGATCAAGTTCACCGTGCAGGTAGGCCGTTTTGACATCAAAATGTTTCAGCTTCATTTTATCTCTTGACGCAAGAGCCAGCAACAAACGGAGCGTTGTGTGGCTCGTTACAGGTGCAAACACCTCGTCGTAATCTTGCCCGTACTTTTGGGAATATCCCTGGGCTACAAGACGTGCCTTATACTTCGTTACTTGTCCTGCCGAGTTTCGTTTTAGTTTAAACACCCATCTGCAACCCACCGCCTTTCGATCCGCTGGTAGTTCAACTAAGTCCCACGTTTTGTTGTCCGAGTGGGACTTCAGTTCGTCCAGCATTGCAGCTTTCCATTGCGCTTGGCTTCGGCAGGTGATAGCTTCATGCAAGCTTCTTGGTTCATACTCCTCCTCAAGGGTATTTCCGGTTGCATACGCCTCCTCAATCAAACGAGCCGGAGCGACTCCTTTTGTAGCTCGTTGAGAACGTCGTACAGTTTCGTTAGTAGGTGAACTCGGGGATGAGACTTCCCCTTCCGATGCACTGTCGTATTGATCTGATTCTGCATCTTCACTTAGCAGCGATGGTGGAACAGGAGTCGGATGTAACACATCGGGAGTCGGTGGTAACACAAGGGGTACGTAGACATTCTCACCGGATTTCACTGGTACCTGCATCTTATCCGGTTCAGTGCTACGCACTTCTAAGAACTTGGCATCTCGGCTTATCGTGATGAGATTTGTGACCGGGTTTAAGAAACGATACGCCTTGCGGCCCTCTGCGTAACCCACGAATACCAGTTTCTCGCATTTCAGATCAAGCTTTCGCCTCTTCTCATGTGGAATATGTACGTATGCTGTTGATCCAAAGACTCGTAGATGTGCGTATGACGGTTTCTTCTTGTGCCATAACTCGAAAGGAGTACTCTTCACCGATGATAATGGCAAACGGTTCTGCAAATATATCGCCGTGCTGATCGCTTCGCCCCAGTACTTTTTGCTCATCCCAGAGTCTGACAGCATACAACGAACGGATTCCACAACATAGCGATTTCTCCTTTCAGCTACTCCATTTTGTTGCGGTGAGTAGGGAGCCGATTGCTCATGAACGATGCCATTGTCTACAAAGAAACTTTTTAATGACTTGCTCGTATATTCACGTTCTTCGTTCTTCATGAAGCTGCAGTATTCGCGTATCCTTTCCGCTGCGTCCGACTTATTCTGCGACAGGTACACCATCGTATAGCGGCTGTAGTCATCCACCATCGTCATGTAGTAACGATTGCCACGAGGTGTCGCAACCTCCATCGGACCTCCCAGATCGGTGTGTACAAGGTCCCCAACAGCAGTGCTTCGGTTTGAAGATTTCTTCGGAAATGAGCCCCGACTCATCTTTCCTTCGCAGCAAGATACACACACAGATTGCACATCACAGTGGTCCACCTTTAGTCCAAGACCGAGCTCGTCGCGCACTATTTTCATCACAGCATCCTTATCTCGATGTCCGAACCTACGGTGCCATAAATGCACGCACGAAACACCGTGTATTATGCCGGCCAAAAACGCTTGCTCAGAAAACCGTTTCAGATGGTAAAGCCCGCCAGAACGTTCGCCAACCAGTACCACCTTTTCCCCCTTCGCTACGCGGCAACCAGTGCTATCGAAAATAACTTTAAACCCCATATCAGTTCTTTTGCTTACAGACAGCAAATTTGTTGCAAGCGAAGGTACATGATACACATTACCGAGTGTAACGTTCGTGTGAGTGCCTTCTCCGTTCACGGAAACTACTTTCGTATCTCCCACACCGGCCGAATCGACGGTCTGTCCATTCGCTAACGTAACGATATCTGTTGCTATCACAACACGGCGCTGTCCCGGCGTTCCTGAGATACCTGAGCACGCCCTCTTCGAATGCCCATGTTTTTCGGAGGAGAGGAGAATGATAGTCGACAGCCAGCAGCAACCGTTGACACTGGAAACACTCACCGAGCATATGCTCTAGCCGCCACAAAACTGGAGCATGGTGTACGAGTTGGCAAATAAAATCGTGGTTATTCTGTTTTATAATGGAGAGTAGCTTTATTCACGTCTTGTAGGTTACAGAAACCGCATGGAACAACTTGTCACATCTGATAGTTCAACTGACAACCGAAACCTGTGTTGCCAGAAACGCATAACCACGGTTAATACATAACAGTGGTAGAACTTCAAAGTGAATGGGACTGGCTCCTGCCGAGCACGGAGCGAGGGCTGCTGCTAAAGCCATGGAAGATCGTGAAGCTATCATGGCGGCGCGAAACGAAAGGCGAAATGCGGCCAGAAGAGCGCGAACGGCGCGCCTAAGAGGGGAAAGGCGAGGTGGGAGCCTCCCAACACCACCGGCCTCCTCCACAACAACCGCAGGGAGAACAGCGATCCGGGAACGGCAGGGACGACGGGAAGCTGCCAACTTGCGGAGATTGTTTGCTAATGAAAACAGTTTTGAGAGCATCAGTGACAACGACGACAACCGAGGATACACACTTGACTAGCAGCAAGGATTTTACCTTCCATTAATTTAACGTCCTGACTCGGTGGCCGGAATAATTAACACGGACGTAAATACAATTACAAGTGACACTTTATTTTCTCGACACATACAACATGGGAGCACAGAGAGTTCGGTTCGCGTCCGTTCAGATCGTTAGTTTAAGGCAGAATCCTCTCGTACATCGCCAACTGTCCCAATGTTTATGTTGCTTTACTCCTACGCAAGCAAAATCGACCCCGTGCTGTGGTAGTTCTCTCTAAAGTAGGTGAGCAAGAGCATGCTGGAAAATGAGTGCCGAAAGCTTTTATGTGTAACTCAGGCACGAAAGCTTTTCCACACACTCAGAGAATCGTGTTGTTTAAAGAGAATTAGTGGTGAGTAAAGTAATAAGAGAGAATGTGTAACATAGAGAGAAGAACTACAATCAATACATACATGCACAGCTGTATGTAAATAAAACAATAGGAATGTAAACTTGTTCCCGCGTGACATGCGCCTTGAGATGAGTCACTCACTTCGGAAGGAACAAAATTCGAGCAGTTTGAGTGTCGATTTGTTTTCAAATAGTGTAACCGTTAGTGTAAACTTACACTATTTCAAAAAAGATTTTATTTTCCTACAAATTTTGACTTAAAAAACAATCCTTAGAGTATTTTTTTCAGGCCATAAAACAAGTGCCGAAATGTTTAAAACAATAAGCGATTATGATATAACAAACAACTTAAGAGTTATGAAACTGGTTTTTGTTTTTAATTGTCTTGAAATGATGTATTTTTTATCAGTATTTCTAAAACTGATTATTTCAAATTTATTTTGAATAGCTTCCATGAACGTCCAGTGTCTTTAGTGGCAAAACGGGACTGTAAAGCGTATACCCTAACTGAAATAATCGCCTTTTTAATATCACAAACCGGGGCGGCCCGGTGGTGATGCGACAGCGGAGCCGGTCTTCACACGGCAGGACCGGGGTTCGAATCCCGGCGGACCGCCTCCCCGTACGCAGGACTGACTATCCTGCTACGGGTAAAACCAAGTCATAAAAAGCTAGAAATAGCAGGCCAAGACCGACTGAGGTTGTAGAGCCAGAGAAGAAGAAGAGAGATTATCTCTGCAGGCGATTTGGTATCTGCTAAAACCGCGTTGGGAGTGCTCCTGTATGTTAGAAGGAATGTGTCTAACGATTACTGCATGCAAACACCACTTGTTGATATTTTCCGTATTGCTCGCTTGAACGTGTCGACGAACCTTTCCGCCTGACCGTTCGATTGTGGGCTGAAAGGAGCTGTAATTAAATGCTGTATGCCGTTCTGGATGCTAAAGGTTTTGAATTCATCGTTGGTGAACTGTGTACCGTTATCCGAGACGAGAATAGGCGGCATGGCGAAACGAGCGAATAGTCCTCTAAGGATACGAATGGTTACGAGCGATATTGTACTTGTAGTGCGAATAATTTCTGGCCACTTCGAGAATGAATCGACTACTACGAGGAAATAATCAGCTTCCAGTGGACCGACATAGTCCACATGTACGCGTTGCCAAGGAGCTGTAGCTGCGGACCAAGATGAGCTCACTTGTGGCGGCGATTTCGCGACTGATTGACAAGCGCTGCACGTTCGAACCCATTCCTCGATATCTCTGTCTTCTTCTTCTTCTTTCCTGGCCTAACGACCTCTTAAGGTCATGCCTGCCATTTCTGGCTTACTAGACTAATTGATACCGCATAGTTGGTTAGTCAATCCTCACTATGGGGGAACGGCCCAGATGAGACTTGAACCCCGGTCCTGCCGTGTGAAGACCGGCGCCGCTGTCGCATCACCACCGGGCCGCCTAATGATTGGCCTAATGATGGCCAATACACTAAACTTCGCGCCAGGGATTTCATCCGCTGCATGCCCGGATGACCATGGTGTATCTGCTGGAGACAACGTGTCTGCAACGATCGTGGAACCACCATCCTCTCTCCAAAAAGAATGCATCCGTCTACGGTAGATAATGCATCCTTACGAGCATAGAACCGAGAGAGTTCGCCTGTAAAGGTGGTATTGTTGGGCCATCCGCGCTGTATGTATTCGGTAACTCGTCGTAAGCTGAAGTCTGAAGCTGTTGCTGATGATAATTCGCTGAAGCGGAGTGGTATCGCCTGGAGTGCTTGGACTGCGACAGCTTTAATGTCTGCTTCTAGATTATTGCACGCAATTTTATAATCTTTTTAAGGATTGTTTGATTTGTCTCTAGCCTGACAGCAAAACGTGTCGATAGGGACTGACCATAGGTCGAATAAATCGACAAGATCGACCCCAAGTAGTTTGAGATTAGCGGCTTCACATACACAAATCGATGCTTGTTTGGTCCGATTGTTTACGGCTATGGTGCATTTAAATTCTCCATCTAACACCTGAACAGCACCTGATGCTGTCTTGGCGGCTACGGACGGTGCAGCGGGCTGCCAATATCTCGCCAAGTTTTGCGGTCGATCACGGTGATGTCAGACGCTGTGTCTAACTGGAGACGAACTGGAATGCCGTTTATGACTGCCGATACATATCGTCGACGTTCGTGAACACTTCGATCGTTAACCGTCACTACGTGCATCTGGGTATCCGGCGTTCTCCTGTATCGGGTAAAATTCCTCCTTCGGGGGGTGTATGGTTTGAAGTAACCCCTCTTTGTGACCGTATCGGTTACAGTCGTTGCGTTTGTGTGACCGATAACTGCATTCACGCAACCATTGTAATTGACTGCACAGCTTGCATGGAGTTTTGGGTTGATCACTGCTGGATGGATGATGGAACTGAGGTCGAAAAGGTTTGCTCGTGTTAACGGCGAAAACGCAATCCTGCACTGGCGTTTCTATCATGCAGCTATCTTTTTTTAAATTAAGGATGCGATGACACTCTCCGGAAAGTTGCTCTAATGTCACATCGGACCGATCTTCAATACGTGTAAGCAACCTGGTACGCACTTCTGCATCGCATTCATCTTTGAGGCCACATACAAACAGGATACATTTCAGCTCTTCTTCCTTCAACTTTCCTAGCTGAAATTCTACACATGCTCGGTTAACACGGCAAGCATACGTGAGGTAGTCTTCGTTTCGATGCTTTGTTATTTGCAAACACTTGAACCGTTTGCAAAGCAGGGATTCACGAGTGTCGAAAAGTACCGTTAACTTTTCGATCGTCTGCGCAAACGACAAATCGGCTGGGTGTTGGGGGAGGATAAACTGATGTAACGGTCGTGCTCTGCAACCCCAAGTTTGCGCAGCAGCAGGCGAACTTTTGCAGCATCATCAATTCCACCTCCTCCTTGAAAAATTGTTTCTAATCGGCATACATCCGTCCTTTATTAGTTGGCTTCGTTCCTTCCTATCCCATCGTTACTATAGTGTCAAGATAAATGGTACCTTTTCCGACCCTTTCCCTTCAACCTCTGGTGTACCACAAGGAAGTGTCCTTAGTCCCCTCCTATTTGTCCTGTTTATAAATGATGTTAGTACTGTTTTACCTCCCGATTGCTACCTATGTTTTGCCGATGACCTCAAAATGTTTTATCCTATTTCCTCCCCTAATGACTGTGATAACCTCCAACATATCCTTAATCGTTTCTCCTCTTGGTGTAACCGCAACAAACTTTCTCTCTGCCCCGAAAAGTGTAATATAATTTCGTTCTCCCGTTCCCGCGCTCCTATTGTGTACCCCTATTCCCTTAATGGTGTCCCAGTCAATCGTGTATACGTTGTAAAGGATCTGGGTGTTTGGCTAGACACTGGTCTGACCTTCATCCACCATATAGACCATGTAGTGTCTAGAGCTCGAAGGACTCTTGGTGTTTTGAAGCGTGTAGCTCGTGATTTTAGCGACCCCAGATGCCTAAAAACCTTATTTTGCGCCTTGATCAGATCATTGCTAGAATACTGCTCAGTGATCTGGTCACCTACCGCCAGGACCCACATTGATCGCATCGAGCGAATCCAGAGGTCCTTCACGAGATTTGCAATACGCAAATCATTAAGTGATTGGTCTACTGGCTTGCCTTGCTACGAGGAAAGATGTCGGTTACTTGGTCTGCAGTCGCTAGAAGTTCGTCGATCCTTTGCACAGTCTTCCTTTGTTGCAGCTGTGTTGTTGAATGCTATTGATTCACCTGCTCTACGCTCCTCGATTCCTCTATATGTTCCTTCACGTTCGCTCCGTTCACGTCCCCCTGTGTTTATACCACCTCGCCGTACATCAGTGGGGAGGAGTGATCCGTTACTTCGTGCTATACGCACCTTCAATTCCTCTTCCCATCTTTTTGATTACCACCTCTCGTTATCCTCCTTCCGTTCCCGTTTGTCCTCGTCATAACTCTCCTCTTTCACCCGCCTTCATTAGGTTAAATTAGGTTAAGTTATGTACTTAGCATGTAAGCGTTATTTTGTTAAGCCTCTAAGGCGAACAATAAAATCATACATACATACATACATACATACATAATTCGCGCTGCATCCTTGCTAAAAAGATCGCTGTATCGGGAATACCATGCACCGAATGTCACGTTTCCTTCTGCTTCGAAACGGAATTCTGAAATGTGATGGGAAAGCGTTTCGATTATTTGTTGAAATGGAATGGTGTGCGGAACGGCGCCCTGGCTTATCCTATTTTGCAGGAGATCGTTGATAATTTGCTGCTGTTGAAACATTTGCTGCTGAAGAAGGTTGACCATTTGCAGCATGGTTGCACTATCCGTGTTGTGCGTTGCGGCTGACGATGCGCTGTTTTGCGATGGCGCTGGCGCTGAGTGTGATGACCCTTGGACTGGTTGCAGCGATGGCGGAAATGAAACCGACGCTCCGTCTCGTTGTATCTGAGTCTGCTGATCCTGGGTTAGAAATTCACCTGGTTGAAGAACGTGCAGCGGTACCGATGAACCGGCAGCAGTAGCGCGATTTAGTGATAAGCGGCGTGGATCCACATCACCAAAAAGATCAGCGGTTTGGTGCTGCAATTTTCACTCACACTAAATATTCGACACAAGAAGCACGACAAACGGAAAGTTCGACACACGTAAAGTTCACACGACTAGCAGTACAAAAAAAAACAATCCTCGTCGCCACTTTTACGTCCTGACTCGGTGGACGGAATAATTAACACGGACGTAAATACAATTACAAGTGACACTTTATTTTCTCGACACATACTACATGGGAGCAGTTCAGCGTTAGTTCAGGGCAGAATCCTCTCGTACATCGCTTCTCGAATACTCGATCCTCGAAGGAGAGAAAGCTTCGGGAGCCGAGGCTAGCGCGTTCACGCTGGTTCATCAGGCTGCGTCCAGGATGGCTGCGTACAGGATGGCTGCGTACGGCTCCAACACTTAAAATTAACCCTCACGGGAATGGAAGATAGAAGGGATAAAGATTGGGTATGTTATTCGAAAAATCAATGAATAAACCAATCTTTGTATTAAAAAAAGCAGGCTTACCCCATGGAAGCGTATTGTATCTAGGTCTTTTTACGTCAGACATTCCTAAATCAAAGTTTAATAAATATTTTGCATGTGATGACAATTTTGCGACAAGCATAATTAGAAAATCAAACCGTAATATAAAAATCAACCTTTCAAATATTGCATGGAAAAATAAAGTAACATATCCAGGAGCTACCTTCAATAAACGATCAACATGTAAAAATCATATAGACACAAATAATAAGTGGTGAAAAAAGCTATAAAGTCGCTTTATTATTCCGCAAATAGTCACACATAATTGAAATTAAAAATTAACTGCTACTTTTTAAACCCATAATAACTCATTAGGGCCAATTGTGCAAAAACCCATATCAAAAGACTCCAAATAACGCAAAAAACGGTGCAAACACATGGATAAAGACATTACAAATTATGTACAATACTGTGAAGTATGTCAAGTCACACAGCCTGTTTCAAAGGAGATTGTATAAACTAAGTGGTCTGAAAGTAGTCGTCCTTGCCAAAGGGTACCTTTAGATTTATTTCATTTCGATAATCAAAATCTTCTTATAATTGTTGGTAGTTTTTCTAAATTTATGCTTATCCTATTTTGCAGGAGATCGTTGATAATTTGCTGCTGTTGAAACATTTGCTGCTGAAGAAGGTTGACCATTTGCAGCATGGTTGCACTATCCGTGTTGTGCGTTGCGGCTGACGATGCGCTGTTTTGCGATGGCGCTGGCGCTGAGTGTGATGACCCTTGGACTGGTTGCAGCGATGGCGGAAATGAAACCGACGCTCCGTCTCGTTGTATCTGAGTCTGCTGATCCTGGGTTAGAAATTCACCTGGTTGAAGAACGTGCAGCGGTACCGATGAACCGGCAGCAGTAGCGCGATTTAGTGATAAGCGGCGTGGATCCACATCACCAAAAAGATCAGCGGTTTGGTGCTGCAATTTTCACTCACACTAAATATTCGACACAAGAAGCACGACAAACGGAAAGTTCGACACACGTAAAGTTCACACGACTAGCAGTACAAAAAAAAACAATCCTCGTCGCCACTTTTACGTCCTGACTCGGTGGACGGAATAATTAACACGGACGTAAATACAATTACAAGTGACACTTTATTTTCTCGACACATACTACATGGGAGCAGTTCAGCGTTAGTTCAGGGCAGAATCCTCTCGTACATCGCTTCTCGAATACTCGATCCTCGAAGGAGAGAAAGCTTCGGGAGCCGAGGCTAGCGCGTTCACGCTGGTTCATCAGGCTGCGTCCAGGATGGCTGCGTACAGGATGGCTGCGTACGGCTCCAACACTTAAAATTAACCCTCACGGGAATGGAAGATAGAAGGGATAAAGATTGGGTATGTTATTCGAAAAATCAATGAATAAACCAATCTTTGTATTAAAAAAAGCAGGCTTACCCCATGGAAGCGTATTGTATCTAGGTCTTTTTACGTCAGACATTCCTAAATCAAAGTTTAATAAATATTTTGCATGTGATGACAATTTTGCGACAAGCATAATTAGAAAATCAAACCGTAATATAAAAATCAACCTTTCAAATATTGCATGGAAAAATAAAGTAACATATCCAGGAGCTACCTTCAATAAACGATCAACATGTAAAAATCATATAGACACAAATAATAAGTGGTGAAAAAAGCTATAAAGTCGCTTTATTATTCCGCAAATAGTCACACATAATTGAAATTAAAAATTAACTGCTACTTTTTAAACCCATAATAACTCATTAGGGCCAATTGTGCAAAAACCCATATCAAAAGACTCCAAATAACGCAAAAAACGGTGCAAACACATGGATAAAGACATTACAAATTATGTACAATACTGTGAAGTATGTCAAGTCACACAGCCTGTTTCAAAGGAGATTGTATAAACTAAGTGGTCTGAAAGTAGTCGTCCTTGCCAAAGGGTACCTTTAGATTTATTTCATTTCGATAATCAAAATCTTCTTATAATTGTTGGTAGTTTTTCTAAATTTATAGATGTGAGAATATTGAAAGGAATGAAAACGTCAACATAATCGAACACATAGAATCATTTTTCGCGTATTTTGGTGCTGTAGAAGAAATTGAAACGGATAACGGTCCACCGTTCAATTTAGAAAATTTTACAATATTTTTAGAGACATATGGCATTAAAGTTATGAAATCAACCCGTCATACCACCCTCAGTCGAACGGGTTGGCCGAGAGAGGAGTCCGTACAGTGAGAGAAGTTTTTAAAAAATATCTTATTGATCAAAGGTTTAAAACATTAAAGTTACAACGAAAAGTTAAAAAGTTCCTTTTAAATTATAGAAACTCACCCTCTATCATAACGAACGAAACTCTAGCTGCAAAAAAATATTATGCTATGTACCACTAACCATAATAGGAAAAGTGAATCCGCTTAAGTAAGAATTCAAAGAGAAAACAGTACGAATACAGAAACAAACAGAGAAGGTATTCAATTTAAACAAAAAGAAGGTAGAATTTCATGATGGAGAAAACGTTTTATATCGTAAGAATTTTAAAGAGATTGTTAGATGGATACCAGCCATAATTTATTTATTTATTTATTTATTTTCCATTATGACGACTGTCATAATTCTTTAGAGTTTAGAGGAGAACTTCGTCCTTCCGACTGCCGGATCTGGCTTGTGGAAAGAAATAAACATAGAGAAAACGAAACTCTGGACAGAACAAACAATCATTTGGCTACGTACAGTACTCAACAAGATACCAGCCATAATATTAAAAATAATAAGTCCAGTAACGTTCCTTATTAACCTAAAAGGAAATGTACATTTGCCAGATATACAAAAAGAACCTCTGTTTATGAGAAAACGAACTGAATCAAAGTCTCAACCACTTCGAAGGTCTGATAGACTTCGAGGACAACCTAGGTATTCGCATTAGAATAAGACACTAGATTAGGGATTTTATAAGAAGTAAGGTAAACTTCGTTTAGCGGGGAGAATGTAGTGTACGTAATTAGTAATATTTATTGCTAATTTTGATGATTTATTGGTACTAGTGAGAGTATGA
>KZ064048.1:4578-15692 GCA_002091835.1 Anopheles maculatus | reverse complement strand
CGTCGTAGTCGGGATCTATCGGTGAGCAGTAGCGGATCTATCGGTGAGCGGAACAGGCGGTTGCCTAGGGTGACAGCTGGTCTTACCACTGATGTCGCGACCCCACGCCCTCCGGTCTTTGTAGTGAAAACTTTATTTACCAAATCTTCTGGCAAACTCAGTTCTCACAAAAAAAAGCATTGTTTATGCTTAACTCGGCCCCGCCTACTGCTTGGGAATGATTTAAAATACAACAACAAAAAATCTTCCAGTACTCGGCACACGATCAAGTACAGCAAACCGTGCCAAAGCAGTGATGTGATCGTACATAGCTGTTAGTTAGTTGAAACCATGTGGGATACCAACAACGGCATGGTACAACGTGATAGATTTTTCGAAAGCGAGTGCATTGGATTTCAAGCAGTGTGTGATAGATCATTGGAAGCAGATGAATCTTCAAATCAAAAATTGACTTTCGGCATCGAGCGTTTGTTGAGTATGCCTGCAACTGCACAGCGCGAGAAAACACAATACGAAACTTTGCTGTCCTCTTCCTATAATGAAGATGGGCGAATTCACAGTAAATTTGAATGTTGTGAAGAATACAAAGGCAATGAACTTTTGTCTAACTTCTCAAAGTTTTTTATCAGTGATAGCTATATGAGCAATGGAAGAGCAGCATACGGTGACAGTGAGTGTAAACCGAATACACAGGAATGCGGAAAAACAAAGGATTATGTGGCAATCGGACTACCATGTGAAAACGATAAAAGATATTCCAAAGTAATACGCAAACCGCTACCACTGCGAATTGGAAATGTGCAATCAAGTATGTGTTTTACTATGTGATTGACGCGAATGTGAACGCGTTTGTAACTTTAAATTAATTTGATTTTTAAAGATTGTCGAGGACATTTTTTGCTAGTTTGTGTGTGTTTACTGTAGCCAGTTCAGTGGCTGGTTTAACGTGGTCGCGTGAGGTTCCGAGCTCGCAAGGGTACTTTTTGAAGCCTCAAACCCACAAACAACCTTTTCCCAGTCTGCAGATTCGATGTGATAGGGACCTTTGCCCCAAATTCCATTTCGCTTAGGGCCTGCAAGGAGCTAACTCGATAGTGATTGTGGCCAATACATAGTGGATAGCTCTTATTGTGGGATGTATTGATTGTACCTCCGGCAGGACCGATCGAATCGAAATCTCGTCCTGACCGTCTTCTATTACACAGGACTGATTAGTCAGGGAAGCCGGAAATGGCAGGCCTAGTATTATCTTATCTATACGGTTCAGCGTACGCATGACGGTGGATTTTAGTGCCAACAAAGAACACGAAAATAGTCGCAGAATGATAAAAACTTTTTGAGCAAGTACAGGCAAAAACCATCAGCGGGATTTACCTCTTCGGCGAGGTTCCCCTAAACGGCGAGGCCCTCCTAAACGGCGAAGCCCCGTGCGGCCGCTTCCTCCGCACCTAGGATGATCCGTTACTGAGTCTTGGACCGGCAACATTGGCCATAAGCACAATGGTTCATTCCCTTGTACTGATGTTTTTCGTGACTGACTCACAATATTGGTCATATACGGACTCATATTGGTACACTCGTTAATAATTCAGTTATTTCCTAGAAATGTTTGATTATAACTTTTCAAATTGAGCGCGTGGTTAAGTGTTTGGTAAATTTTTCATTAAATACCGATGAACATTATAAGACAAAATAATACAGTTCTAGGCCAGACTTCTTCTACAACCTTCGAGGCTCTACAACCTCGAGAGGTCTTAGTTTGTCATTTTACTGGCTTTCCTTGACTTCGTTTTTACCAGTAGCTTGATAGTCTGTCCTGCGTACGGGTGTGTGGTTCGGGGTGGATTCGTTTGCCGTGTGTATTTTAAAGTTATTATTTTTCCCATATAACGGCATGCTCGTTTATGCTACAAACTATACGTAACATCTAGCTCTAGTTACAAAGGAACAGTAAATTGACTCGAAGTAGCATCCATGAAGTGGAAAAGTCAATTTTTGGGATTTGACGACGACCCCTCTTGGAGGTCTTAGCTAAAGCGCTGGATAAATATTTACTTCAGAGTTCAGCATTCACTTGTTTAAGCATGTCCTTCGCCACCTTCTTTCGATTAAGTTTTTAAAGAAAATTTCACTCTCTGGAAACGAATCGATCAACGCTCACACGTTTCATGCCCAATCGACATTCAAAAATCCTGTGAGTTGGCCATCTTAAGCCATGATTTTGAGTCACCGTTTTCTTGATGAACAAGACTTTTTTGTCGATTGAAAATGTTGATAGACGGCCCGAATCTACCATCAGCGACTGCTAACACGATAAACCATTATCGTCATAAGCTTTATGTAACATTTTCAGTGACGAAATTATGTTCAAAAGGCAGAATTCGGGCAAACTGATTGTTCCAAGTTTTTTTTAATCTTGAAAATCTCCTTATGTTAAATTTTTATGAAATTGTGCATAGTTTTGAACAGGACAGTCGAGGATAGTTGTGTCTGCATCCTAGTGCATTTCGCTTTTTATATGAACAATTTCAGTACTTTTATGGCAGAATATTTGTATGTATGAATGAAATTCAGAAAACAATTTTAAGGAATTCTTGCTTAATTTATATGTATTACGGCAGTCCTTATAACCTATTGATATAAGCAGTGGCAAGGAATTCTTCTTTCTTAACACTTTCCTTTTTTTTATTATCACGGACCAATGCAGTTCAATTGCAGCCTGTTGGGTTGCAAAATTATCTTTCTATTGCTGTACAAAACATAAATTTTTAACTCCATTATAGTACATTGTTGCTGGCCTTCTTAATTTTAAATTATATAACATTTACATTCATCAATTTTTATTGTGAAGGAAGGATTAAACGAGTTTGGAAAACAATCCACACCAAATATTTAACACATTTCGTGGAGTTGCAATAACATTTACCGTCTGAGTCTATCACGCTCATGTTTTCCGCCTTACATCAAGCTGTAACTAAACTACGAACGCATAGCATATGCTATAAATCAATTGTCCGCCGAAGCACACACATATCTGTACATAGTTTACATCTTGGGAACGAATACTGTTTACGACATGAGTTACTGTTTGTTTGTTCAATTTTGAAAATTTAGATTCCAATGATGCAAGGCACTTGCTCTTCATACTTTTTAACTTTAGGGCTTAGCCGGCTTTAGCCAGTCGATTCCATCTCACCGGTTGGTTGTCTGTGACTTATTGATTTACGCATAATCGTTTGGCTTACGACGCGTATCGTTCACCTTAGCCTAGCACTGTGAAACACGTACCTGCCGAGGTGTTACACTCATATGATCATTATTTTTCCTGTTTTTTGTCTAAAATCGACGCATATTGTGAGATATTGCGTTCGTCCACGTATGTCGTTGTTTGAACACCACCTGCACTTCATATTTTTCTCTGCAACTTCTATTGTAGCGAAACACGTAGCAGTTGTGTTTTAACTAATCATTTTTAGTCACTGTTTTTCGTTAGTGCCATGAAACATAATTAATTATATCCAATAAACAATTCCAATTGAATGCCGGGGAGGCCTTTCTAAAATTACCGTTTGTTTTGTTTACCAGTTCCAGTGGTCCGTTTTAGAACTCTTGCTCCATTTCTCCTTTTGGCATAAGAGTAAACGAGTAAAGAGACCCGTGATCGGTCCAAAACCTCTATATTTCTATTAACAACGGCAACAACATTTTGGGCAACTTTCGTGTGTTTCTTTTCCTTCTCCTTCTAGTTGTGGTGTCGATTGATATCATTCTACTGGGTTATTCTCACTTAGGGTTGGATATCTTTCATTGGAGTCGCTATCAAGTGATCTCAAAAGTGGCAGGAGTTTAGTTTGTTGTTCAAGTCTAAATAATCAGACAAATTTCATATTGGTGTTTACAAATCTAACATGAAAAAACAAACAGCTATCCGATGATAGCAAACTACACAGTCGGTAGGAAGGATTTCAAACTGCACATAATAATCAAATTTGTTTCAAACCACACTTGATTGCCGTGTTTTTCTCATAAACAATGCATACCTTACGAAGTATTATTCTTATTGTAATGATTTAATGTTTTGGGTCAAAAAACTCGTTAAGGGAGTGTTCTTTGAAATGAAACAAACACTGAATCTTAAGTGTGTTATAAGATTAATCAATGGTTTGGCTCAAATGTTTATTTCGCTATTGGATTGATTATTAGTATTGAATTTACTTATTCAATTATTTGAATGCAATTTTACTTCCTTAAAAACAGGAGTTTTCTTATGACAATATGAAAAACAATATATGATCTTGCTATATCGGCTTTGTAAAATCAAGCGCTTTATCTGAGTGCATCATAAATGGCATACATGAGATTGCGTTGTAAAATAAGACGATGCTGTTATCATATCATGTGCTGCAGTTGCCATAAATCATGTTATTCGTGCAACATAACATCGTCAGCTATATCATCTGCTCTGTATCAGGCGCAATAACCGCTTGGCGGCCACGGCATCGGCAGCAAAAGTGCTTGTGAGGCAAAAATTTGATTGTCGAAAAGATTATTTTAGTAGCATTTCGTTTAATTCGTTATTCTAAAGGCTTAAACCAGCGCGGTCCCGCAAATCATGGATAAAGTCATAAGATGGGGATCGAGAACCGAGTCCCATCCGGACCGTTTCCTTGAACGCGAAATGAGCTCTGCTACGAGTATAAACAACTGAAGGAACCCAGTTGTGGCAGGTCTGAAAAGAAGATAATGGGTTTGTGTTTGATAGTCTCGGTATCGCTCAATATAGATTCGAATATAGAATGGTAACTTTTTTATGATTATAGCGTGTGGAATGAAAAGGCGAATGATCGTAGTTGTTAAAATTTGTATTTGTAATTATTATTGTTATTTTTTTTATTCATAGTATGACGGCTCTCTGTCGTATGGTCTGTGCCTATGTGCACAGACAGACATTTTGTTTCTCAGGGATTATTGTTATTGTTCAATTTGTTTATTTATTATTTTAATTGTAAAACGTATTACGCAAAACGTGTTCGTGCAATGCAAGATCACATTTTAATCATTTACGTAAATTTTATTTTCACAGGAACAGATGATTTCACATCCCTCCAAACAACTAGTTCGATCACATTTCCACACACGACGTCAACAACATCTCATTTTGTAGATTCATGGCGTTGTGATACAGCAGCACCATTCATTGATAAATTTAATGAATGTTCTTTATATGAAGCACAATCACCATCTGTTAATGTAAACAGTTTACGAACAAGTAACGGTATATCTACGGCCTTTAACAAATCAGGCACTCAATCAATGATTTCACGACGCAAAAGATCGTGGTCACGTGCAGTATTTAGCAGCTTACAACGGAAAGGACTCGAAAAGACATTTCAAGAACAAAAATATATCACCAAACCTGATAGAAAGCGTCTCGCTGCTACCCTTGGCCTACATGATGCACAGGTAACTACAGTGTTACTGTTATAGAGATTGTTTTCAGCGTATTATCGTGTACTTCAACTAGTTGAACACTAAAACAGCTTCTAAGCTACAAACAAATCATGTCTAAAACAAAACATCTGATTCAAACGCTGGAAAAATAGGACGTGCAATTGCTTCGATAGAGAAATTATTAAAATTGATTAAAATGTTTTTTAATGTTCATGGTTCATGAATGCAAAAACCATATCAGTATCAAATGGTGTTACAAAATTATCTTTGCCACTGCATGTTTTGATTTAGGATCAAACCCCCAATACAATATTTACGACTCCATTATGTTTACAAAGTAACAATAGTTAGAAAGTATTTTCCAATTTGATCGATAGTAAATTGAATTATTTGTTTTTTTTTTAGGTAAAGGTGTGGTTTCAAAATCGTCGCATGAAGTGGCGACATATGGTTAAAAACACCTCGTTACTGCCAATTTCTCTACAGAAAGAGATTGAACATTCTCGGAAATCATCGCCTTCCTACATGAATTCTGAAATGCCAGAAATGTTAGCTTTGAGTGTCGACGAAGGAAATGAAGACGACGATGTTATAATAGATTAAATTACAATGCCAAAAACACGTGTTGAATATAAAATGTGCAAGAAATCATATTCGTTGAATAAATTGACATTTTTTAAAATGATGTAACACGAAATAAATATTCATTTCAGAACGAAAACTGGTAATAACAATCAGCGCTTTCATAATGGGTACCCGGTTTAAAATATATAACTACAAACAAAGAGAAAATCAAAAAGGCGTGTAAATACATTTTCAAAAGAGCAAAATCTCATATAACTAGCCTTTGAAGCAATGAATAAGCATTTAGGGTTCTTGAATTTTATTTGTACTGCTCGGTGCCGACGTCGAACCAGGCACACAATATTAAAATATATTTTGGTAAAAAGAGACGCTTAAGGGGTTGATCGAATGGGCTAACGTATCATGTTTGTTGGTAAACATTTTGTAAACTAAACAGTGGCACCAGGAGTTAATGCAGCAAAGATTGTTAAATAATAAACCATTGAATTGGGATACTTTCCATATTTCAGTCCTTAAGGCATAACATAATTTATTTTGTTATTTCTCTTTTCATCAAACAGAAACTTGTATATTACAAGAAACTTGTTACAAGATTGATTGTATTTGAAGATAAATCGACCTACATGCATCGATAGATGCATAACATCCCTAACCTGCTTCATGCCGGTTATTGAATCCTGGCAATCCGGTACACAGAACTGGCTTTTTACATTAAGTAACATTAAATCAAGGAAGTCAAATTTAAATAATTATTTCTATTAATTATATATGTGAAATCAGAATATGGGAATCACTCCGGCGGTGCGCTCTATGGGCTGTAAAATTATCTCACTATTTTGCAGTCGATTAGACTTATTAGGCCCTGGTTTAATATACATCCGGTCCGGACATCCTGAGAATCCTGAGTCGGCATCCTGAGTCGGAAAACTTAGCCAGTAACTTTTTTTTTACTTTCCACATGGACAAGGAAGGTGTGATAGGCTCAAGATGGGATGTAGTGTAGGCGTTGAAACGTTTCTCATTAAAACTGGAATTTTGCCTCGAATGACGACGGCGTTTGATTATGAGAGTCTTATAGAACTTCTGCAGTGTGCCAAGACCGTGAAGAGATTGTAGCGTCGGGTCAGTAAGAAAATATATAAATAAATAAATTTAGTAAGTAGCATCAGGACGATGAGGATCAATATTTGTTGTTGCTATCCTACATCCAGCTTTAGCTGGATAGTCTAAAGTTCTTCGCGTGCGGCGACGATCGAAACGGGATCCGCTCGTGTGAAGGCCGGCGTCGCTACCGCCTCAGACACCAGACCCGGACCGCGGATGTGAAATCATGCTATCAACTAATGTAAACATCAAACACCGAACGTATTAACATACCTACACTTTATGCTCTAACGAATATACCGGACTCGATACGACAACGATAAGTACAGAGAGTTAGGTGAAGGCGCGTCCGTTCACCTAGTCGGCCCAGGGCAGAATCTCCCGTACGTCTCTCATCGGATTACTACTCGATTATAGAAGGAGAGAAAGCTTCAGGAGCCGAAACTAACGCGTTCACGCATGTTCATTTCGGGCTGCGTTCTTATGGCTGCGTCCTCTTTACACATTCAGTACCGATGTTTCAATTAGCGATGTAAACAATGTATTGAATATTCTCCAGCGGCAAGACTCCACCCATTGCATCATGCATTCGTGGAGTAGAAGATAAGCAGCAGCCAAATCGTAGTATACAAAAAGATTTACACACATACATAAAAAGAATACACAAAACGTTTGAAACCTGTGATTATTCATTCTTTCATCACTGAATAAAATGAATATGGTAAACGAACAAAAAACTGTTACAAGCTTCCATTTATTATTATCAATTACTTATTTTCTTTCAGATAAAAACAAATATTTCAACCAGCTGTCGCCTTGTTTAAGGTAAAGCAAAGTTATATATTGGTTCGAAATTTATATAAGAAATCTATCTATTATTTGTGACTGCATAGGCTGTTGTTGGTGCGGCTATATGGCAGCGAATCAGCAGCAAATACGTATTATCAGAGTTTCTGTTAGTGCTGCTGACGCTGCGGCGTTTTTGCTGTATTTCTTTCAGTTATTTCTGTTACTGTTATTGCTGCTTTTACTTCTGCTGGTTATTGTTGCTGTTGCTGCTGATGATGCTGCTGCTGCTGCTGCTGCTGCGGCTGCTGTTGCTGCTGCTGCTGCTGCTGCTGCTGCTGCTGCTACTGCTGCTGCTTATGAGAGTCTTATAGAACTTCTGCAGTGTGCCAAGACCGTGAAGAGATTGTAGCGTCGGGTCAGTAAGAAAATATATAAATAAATAAATTTAGTAAGTAGCATCAGGACGATGAGGATCAATATTTGTTGTTGCTATCCTACATCCAGCTTTAGCTGGATAGTCTAAAGTTCTTCGCGTGCGGCGACGATCGAAACGGGATCCGCTCGTGTGAAGGCCGGCGTCGCTACCGCCTCAGACACCAGACCCGGACCGCGGATGTGAAATCATGCTATCAACTAATGTAAACATCAAACACCGAACGTATTAACATACCTACACTTTATGCTCTAACGAATATACCGGACTCGATACGACAACGATAAGTACAGAGAGTTAGGTGAAGGCGCGTCCGTTCACCTAGTCGGCCCAGGGCAGAATCTCCCGTACGTCTCTCATCGGATTACTACTCGATTATAGAAGGAGAGAAAGCTTCAGGAGCCGAAACTAACGCGTTCACGCATGTTCATTTCAGGCTGCGTTCTTATGGCTGCGTCCTCTTTACACATTCAGTACCGATGTTTCAATTAGCGATGTAAACAATGTATTGAATATTCTCCAGCGGCAAGACTCCACCCATTGCATCATGCATTCGTGGAGTAGAAGATAAGCAGCAGCCAAATCGTAGTATACAAAAAGATTTACACACATACATAAAAAGAATACACAAAACGTTTGAAACCTGTGATTATTCATTCTTTCATCACTGAATAAAATGAATATGGTAAACGAACAAAAAACTGTTACAAGCTTCCATTTATTATTATCAATTACTTATTTTCTTTCAGATAAAAACAAATATTTCAACCAGCTGTCGCCTTGTTTAAGGTAAAGCAAAGTTATATATTGGTTCGAAATTTATATAAGAAATCTATCTATTATTTGTGACTGCATAGGCTGTTGTTGGTGCGGCTATATGGCAGCGAATCAGCAGCAAATACGTATTATCAGAGTTTCTGTTAGTGCTGCTGACGCTGCGGCGTTTTTGCTGTATTTCTTTCAGTTATTTCTGTTACTGGTATTGCTGCTTTTACTTCTGCTGGTTATTGTTGCTGTTGCTGCTGATGCTGCTGCGGCTGCTGCTGCTGCGGCTGCGGCTGCGGCTGCTGCTGCTGCTGTTGATGCTGCCGCTGCTGCTGCTACTGCTGCTGCTGTTCCTGCTGCTGTTGCTGCTGCTGCTGTTACTGATGCTAATGCTGCTGTTTTTACCGCAGCTGCTGCTGCTGCGCATCTGCTAATGCTGCTCTAGATTCAGTTACAGTAGCGATTAACTCTTCTCCGGTACTTTCGATTGCAGGATGCGTTTGATATAATGATAAATATTGAACCTGGTTTTTTAATCTTACTTTAAAACGTTTTCAAAGATCATTTTATCAATATAATCTGCACGAGGCTTTTCCGTGTGTTTTTTAAATAACGTTAATTAAAATTCAGCATATATCTTTCCCTTTTTCTGCAACGATTCCGTTTGTTACTTCAGACGCTTCCATTGTGCAATTCTGGTCTCGAGAAAACTCATCAGTTGATGTTTCACTTTTTACATCAGTTGGCAGGTCAATCCGAGAATGATTTTCTTCAGCAAATGGTACAAACGTGCCACGTACACTCTCGAAAGCTTTTCGAAATCCAAGCTTCGTATAAAGCCCACGCGAAGCATCGTTTTCAGGCCTTATGACAACAAATGGTATGTATCCGCGATGGATTACCAACTTTGTCAGAGATTGTGCAAGTTGAATACCGTATCTAAAATTAAAACCAGTAATGTGTAGGCATATGTAAGTGGTTTATATACGTACTAAAGAAATGGCTAGTTACTATTATAATTTTATAGCATTAAAATACATACCCTTTTCTTCGAAATTTCGGTTTGGTTTGCATAGAAAACATTCCACCGTAGTATGACTGCAAACTCCATGCTGCTAATTCATTGTCCGATTGATTGAATACGCCAAACCCTGGAAGTTGGCGGACTAATTTTTCAAATAGCTCAAGACTTTCTATATCCCCAGCTGGATATAAATCGTGAATATCCTTCACATCGTCGATGCACAGTGGCTTCATGATCACTTCGTTCGCCGCTAACGGTTCCAGTGCTAAATCCAATTCAGATGGGCATTCATGTACGTAAATGTCACCGTAGATATGCCCATCTAACTTTCCATTCACTTTTTCACGATATATCTCTTCCATCTTGAACATGATGCCTACATGGGTAAAGTTCATGTACAGTGGACTATGCCATTCAAAAAGAATGTCCTCGTCTTTAATCAGATCCATTCGCTCTAGTTTGTCTGGCGGACAAAAAATACCTACGCTTTCATTTTTCCTATTATCTGGCTGAAAGGATATATGAAAAATAAGAGAAAAAAAATTTAGCATTGTATTAAATCTGTTGATGGAAGACAGAAAACACTTGCTCCCTAAACATTTGGCACAACAGAAACGTAACAGTACACAACATATAATAAATACCGTATATGTGCAGCCTGGAAAATGCAAACAGACAGGATCTTCTGGCCAAGTCTTTGCTCTATAAAATTGAAATCGCCATACTCTATCATTCAGGTACGTTTTAATAGTTTGATGGAACTGTAATGTGAAGCATGAAAATAAAAGATTTGTTTTAATTGCAGGTTTGTTTTATTTAATTGCTACGAACTTACTTTTAAAGAATGAGGAAAATATTTTTCCAGTTCTTCCATCATTGCTGGTAGTTCGCTTTCCTTAACGATAACGAAATTGTTTCCTTCTGGTACGATATCCATCCTTCATTAGATGTTATGGTACGTTT
>KZ064047.1:0-11356 GCA_002091835.1 Anopheles maculatus | reverse complement strand
GGGGGGGGGGGCTTGCAATATTGTGCCGTTTGCTTTGCATTTTGTTTGTGTTTTGTGAGCTCGGCGAGTGCGCACACACTCACGATTTGTGTTCCGTTCCGATGTGCGGGTCGCGTAAGAAAAATTGTCGTATTATTTTTGTTAGCTGTATGTGTGTATCGTTACCGTTGAATTGTGCTTGTTACGATCGGGGTGCAGGATGTATAGGTTGTATTCGATGCATCTTATTGAACACAGTGGTAAAATTTCCATTCCAAGCTTAGTTGTTAACACACGAAAAAGTAAAAAAGGGAAAGAATTAGGGGAAAACACATTCGTGCCAAAACTTTATTACGTTTGCCGCCTTGTATTGGTATCCGGAAGATAGAAAAAAAAACCCGGTTGAAAGATTAGTTTTGTTTGCTTGTTTGCGAGAAACCGTGTTATGGTTGGCCTAACCTACTTATATACCGTACCGTATAGTGGTAGTTGTGCACGATCAATTAGAAGAAATGCGAACAAACTCATATCAGCATCAACAACAACACTCGGGAGAGAGAGAGAGAGAAGCTGGACACGGCTGGATTATGGAACGATAAGCAATGAACCAATTCTTAGATGCTACTGCGTATTTTAGGGTAAATATACGTTACTGGGGTATTGAAACGAAATGGGGTTAGGAGACCCCCAATGCACTAGCAATACACATTGCCATCGGCACGATAATACTGGCAGCAGGAGTCGTGGGGACCCAAAGTAAACCAAATGTAGAGTGAAACTGAAACAAGAAATGATAGTAGACCATTTTAAAACGTACCATGTAAGCTCCGTACAATATATACGCGCCGTATAATTCCTCCGTGTAGCGTGTAGACAGACACAAAACCAAGCAATTTAATAGATCCATTTGGGTGGATGGGGCTACGACGATAAGATAATGTTTACAAACGTTTCTGGTAGGAATCGCACAGGAAAATATTCTCCAGCATCCTTTAGTGCTTAAGAATAGTGGATAGTGTAGTAGAACAAATTACCTTTAAGCGAGGTAAAACGGGGCTTTTCCACCGGATGGATGTTCCATTGTGGGGAAGTCAAAGCTAAGAAAAGAGTAGTATCGGACTAAAAAAAAGGTTGTGCCGGATCAATCCGTGGGCGTGTAAATATTTCCTCCCAATTTCAACTTACTAATATACCCATTTTCCTAACGATAGTTTGATACTACGTAGTAAGTCCTTAATACGCATACCTCTCCTCTTTACATCAAATATAATATAACATACGTGCGCGACAAAACAAAACAACACAACAGTGTAGGTTAGAAAATTGTTTGTCATTCTTTTTTCTACATTCTTCCTTTCCATCCGGCCACCGCGGACTGTATTGCCTGGTCTAGTCAGGTGCACCTTAGGTAGAGGAGATTTCATACGAAAGCAAACGCACAGAAGTGAAAAAGAAATATCAACGGTGACGGCGATAGTAGAGTAGAGGGCGCGTCGGGAGGGCCGTTTTGAAGCGCAAGTATTGTTACAACCTCGTTTATGTACTTCTTATTCCATGTGGCATACCTACCGGAAACACACACGTATAATATACACCAGCCAGCCGTCCAATGAAATAGAAACAGATGAGTTGAACAAAGCAAAACACATAAATTGATAAGCGAGAGTGAGGAGGAGTTTATATGACTGTGATTCGTTACGATTCAAAAACAAAAACCGGGCGTTTGCATTAATTGTTTTCTATACGGTGTGTCTCTTTTGTTGTTATTGTTTGTAAGATTTAAACAAAATTGAAACAGAATATTCCAATTGTATGAATGAATGCGCGCGCGTAAAATGTTAATTTTTGTTGCTTGCAATAATGTTCGTTGTTATTATGTTTGATTGTCAGGCGTGGGGAAATAAGGCGATTTATTATTACCATTACCATTATTAAATAGATGATCAATTTGTAATATAAATTGATAAGAAAAATTGCACACATCGAATTACTGTGCCTTTTGTTTGAACCCGCGCGTAACGCGAGAAAGAAATGGATGAGCTCACGCACGTGTGCTGGTCCCCGCCGAGTGTTAATCGATTTGCTCGTTTTGGCGGCATTTCGAGCGAACGAAATGTAAACAACATTTCACCACAACAATCGATTAAACACGCCATCGAAAGTCGACGAACCGTTGAAAAGTGCGCGCGCGCTCCACTGTGGAGAGATTTCGGTTATAGCTGTGGGTTCACTTATTCGAACCCTAAATGGTGAAAATACAACAGGAAATACTACAAAAATCAAATAAAAGCATGCATTTAGATAAAAATGTAAGCTACAAACTGATGGATGGATAAAATTAACACAAAACAAATCGTTTTCCCAGGAAAAGAGAAAACAATTATTTGACATACGATTTGACAGTTTGATCTGGTCGTTTCTAGACCACTGCCTCCTCTTTCACGCACACACACACTCAGCCTGAGAAACAGTACCACACACGCAACGAAATCCATAACACCATTGGAGGAAAAAGTGCGTTATTGTTGACTGTCCGAAACCTAACTCCGAAAACGCTTTCCAAATCAGCTGTAAATGTTTTGCTTGTTCGGAAAAGACGAATCGGCACTGAAATCATCGCTTGATATCGGTAATTAGACGCTACCGCATCTAAGCAAATGATTCAACATCGTTCGGCGTACAAATTACACGTGAAAAGTGCAGTACGCCTGGAGAGAGGAAGCCCTTGCTGCTGCTGCTGCTGCTTGCTGAAGTAGGTAAGGTACGTTGAAATTGGGTCGAATTTCGTTTTTCGTTCCTCTGGAGTGCATACGTCGATTAGTATGGGTTTGCATTGCAATTACTGTTTTTCTTTTCCGCTGCGCAACCTATCTCGTGTAGTTAATACGCGTAAAGTCATCGTGTGGTATTGTTTATCTTTCAACCGCCGTGATTATTCTAGACGGTTCTGTACGAAATTAGTCGCAAAAGGGAGACCGACCGTACCAAGAATATGGTACGCACATGCAATACAATTAAATTGTTGCGTGTGGCATTTCGGTACATGCAGATTGCAGAAAAGTGATTTCTCTTTCAAACTATATCATCATTACTTATTTCTTCTAATCGTATGTAAATTATACCGGATTATCAAAAATCGTATCTATTGGTGTAAATGTAAATGCTAATTATACTTTCTCCTTCTTTCGGTGTAGGTCTATCCCACCGCTTCAACATGGCTGTCTATTGCTGGGGTAATACAGCGCACGGTGAGCTCGGTCTCGGTGGGATCGAGGAGGAACAGGTACAGTGATAGAAAATGACTACTAGACCGACAGTGTCCTGGTACATCATTATCGCGCTTGCTATCGATTCGTTTCTCTCATGTGTGTGTTTGTCTCTGTGTCTTGCGCTGCGTTGTAGGTAATGGTTCCACGAAAGATGGAGTGGTCACACGCGGAAGATGTGGCACAAGCGGCCTGCGGTACCACACACACGCTGTTCCTCACGAAGGAGGGCAAAATGTACGCCTGTGGCAATAATGATCATGGTCAGCTGGGCCACGATAACGACACTCTACCAAACAAAAGGCCACGTATGTCCAGATTTAGTATGTGAACTATTCTACCACCGTTTCATCAATCTCGCTTTTTTTCGGTTCCAACAAATCCTTTTTTTTTTTATTTCTGACTCTGAGCTACCTAATATGTCTGGGAGCAAGCTTTTTGTTATCTTTTTTTTGACACATTTTTTAACCCCACATATATAAAACCGTTCGCAGCGATCAAGAACCCACGCTAACTATTTTCATCGTCCGCGTTTCAGAGCTTTTGACATCGCTGGAAAACTACATTATCACACATGTCAGCTGTGGCACGGCACACTCGGTAGCGCTAACGAACTGGGGCCAGGTGTTTAGCTGGGGCTCGAACGCGGTCGGTCAGCTGGGGCACGATACGGAAAATGGGCGGCAACCGATACCACGTATGATAAAAGCGATCGGTGCAAAGCACGTGGTACAGATTGCGTCCGGCCAGTACCACTGTCTGGCGCTTACGAACAGCGGGGAGCTGTACGGTTGGGGCTCGAACTCTTACGGTCAGCTCGGAATTGGTACCACGAACGAGAAGGTCCCGATACCGACGCTGGTACAATCGTTGGCCGGTGTACCGATAGCATTTATCGCGTGTGGTGGAAATCATAGTTTTGCTGTATCCAAGTAAGCGGAGCATTTTCACTGATGCCGCCCGGTTTCGTTTGTGACGTTTGGTTTTACTTTTTCATTGCAGATCTGGTGCAATATTTGGCTGGGGCAAAAACACCTTTGGCCAGCTAGGACTGAACGATCTAAACTCGCGCTGCTACCCAACACAGCTGCGCACCCTGCGCAGTCTGGGCGTCCGGTACATTAGCTGTGGTGATGATTTTTCCGTCTTTCTCACCAACGAAGGAGGCGTATTTACGTGTGGTGCGGGCACGTTTGGGCAGCTCGGCCACGGTAGCTGCGGTAACGAAATATTGCCCCGCAAGGTGTTCGAACTGATGGGAAGCAAAATTACGCAGATTGCATGCGGCCGGCGGCATACGCTAGCGTTTGTGCCTTCTCGGGGGAAGATATATGGGTTTGGGCTGAGCGGTGTCGGTCAGCTAGGGATCGGACTGCTCGGCAACTTTAACACTCCACAGATTGTGCGTGGACCATGGGTAAGGCTAATGCTTTGTTCCAAGTTGCTTATGAAAATGCTAATGTGTCCATTTATTACAGTTCAAAACCGAATTCGAAGCGTCAGGCTGTGATGAAGAAACGCAAGAAATCACTGTTAATCGTATCTTTTCCGGTGGCGATCAGTGCTTTGTGTCGGTGATGGGAAGTGACGGTTCTGCTGATTTCCGTGTCTATGAGTGAGTTTTATGCGCCGTCCAGTTGCAAGTCAACATTAATCTTTCCTTTTCTTTCTCTGCACCATATCGAACCAACAGCAATACCTCGCAGATTCTTTCCCTGTCGCTCGAAATGGGAAAAGAGCTGGCCAAAATCGAACCCGAACAAACGGTCGAGCTAGATCTGATGTCGTCGGTGGAAACGATCTTCAAATCGTTGGCCTGCCTGAACGGTTCGCTCTTGCTACCGAACGATGAACATTTTTGCTGCACCTCGAAACATCCGGGCGTGGACATGAGCGCGGCCGAAGATACGTTCGACCAGATACGTAAAGTGGAGCGTGAATCGATACGCCAGCTGATACGCGATTCAATCGAATCGGAACTGCTCGGTGCCTTAACGGTCTCGCCGGCTGACGTAGAGACGCTACGGATCTATCTGCTGCTACCGCTGTACCACGAATTTAGCAACCCGAAACACTACCAAAAGCTGCACTCGCCGTTCGGCCAGTCGGTACTAAAGTTGGCCAAAAATGCGTACGAAATCGTGGTAAACTGGTGGGCAAACCAGTCGAAGGAATACTTCGAGCGGATGGTGGAGAACTTTAAGAGCGCCATCCTGTACATCATTAGTTTTAAACTGTGCCGGGTGGTCGATCCAGCGGTCAAGCAGGAGGTACGGTACGATGCGCATCTTGCCACCATGCTGGACATAGTAGCGGTGCTGTACTGGATCAACCATCAGAAGCGCACGCAAAAGTTACCGTACGAACAGTTTCACATTAACGAAATCGATGATCTGGTCGATATCCGGCAGGATTATATGCGCTGGACAACGGACACCAAGGGTGTAACGTTTTCGCTCTGCAATTACCCGTTCATTTTTAATGCCGCAGCAAAGATGCTGCTGCTACAGACTGACCAGATGATGCAGATGTACCAGGCGATGCAGAGTGCCGCGACCGTCAGTATGCTGTCGATGCTCTGCTCTCCGATGCCCAGTGCCGCCTCCCAGTACATTGTGCTGAATGTGACGCGGGAAAACATTGTGCTCGATACGATCCGCGAGCTGTCACACTACGCCGCAAGCGATCTGAAGAAACCGATCAAAATCAAGTTCTGCGGGGAGGAGGCGGAAGATGCGGGTGGTGTGCGGAAGGAGTTCTTTATGCTGCTGCTCCGGGACATACTCGATCCGAAGTACGGTATGTTTAAAACGTTCGAAGATTCACGCGCGATGTGGTTTACGGAGGATTATTTCGACAACGACGACAGTATGTTTGCGCTGATCGGCATACTGTGCGGGTTGGCGATCTACAACTTTACGATCATTGCGCTACCGTTCCCGCTCGCACTGTACAAGAAGCTGCTGGGCGAGGAGGTTGATATGCAGGATCTGCGCGATTTGACGCCGAGCGTGGCAAACTCGATGCAAAGCATACTGGACTACGGGGAGCCGGATCTGGAGGAGGTGTTCGATCTGTCCTTTACCACCACGCGTGATTATTTCGGGGAGGTGCAAACCATTCCGCTGAAACCGGACGGAGAAAACATTCGGCTGACGCAATCGAACAAGTAAGTGCCCTGCTGCTGTTCGGGGCAGGATGGAATTCTGGGGCTTATTATCGGCTTTTTTCTCTCCTCGTAATTCCTCTGTATAACAGGCAAGAGTTTGTGAAACTGTACATCGACTACGTGTTCAATAGATCGATCGAAAAGTCATTCCGACAGTTTCACGCCGGCTTTATGCGGGTGTGCGGTGGTCGCGTGCTGAAGCTATTTAAGGCGCACGAACTGATGTCGGTGGTGGTGGGGAACGAGGAGTACGATTGGTTGGAGCTGGAGGAGAACGCCGAATACAAGAACGGGTACAAGTGCAGCGATCAAACGGTAAGCATCATGTCAATCCAATTCACCTGTGGGTCGTCCGTTGGCATTCTCATGACAAGGTCATGAATCTTCAAAGATTCGTGAATCCTCAGAGATTCGTGAATCCTCAAAGATTCGTGAGCATGGTCACCAAACACTTCATGCAACAACAATGGAGGAGAACTTCCCGCAAAACACGGTTCGATTGAACGTGACATTGCTTCAATCAAAATGACAACAATCGCTTGATTCAGCCATGGACAGCAGATATTCCTCATTATCCTTCCCATTTCCAGATACGGTGGTTCTGGGAGGTATTTCACGAGCTACCGATCGAGGAGAAGCGAAAGTTTCTTCTCTTCCTCACCGGCTGCGATCGTATCCCGATCATGGGTATGAAGGCGATCAAGGTAAGACGGACGGCACGACTGTTCCCCATAACCTCACTTTTGATGCTAACGATGCGTTTCGGGGTCTGTTTTGGTTTCCCGTTCCTGGCAGATATACATTCAACCGACACCGGACGACAAATTCCTACCGGTAGCGCACACCTGCTTCAATCTGCTCGATCTACCTCAGTACCAAACGAAGGAGAAGCTCAAGTACAAATTGCTGCAGGCAATTCAACAAACGCAAGGCTTTAGCTTGGTGTGAGAGCGGACCAGGCCACCACCTTCCCATAGTTATTTCTTCCGGTTCTGGTTGGGTTTCCCTCATTTTCCCTTTCTTTGACTCATCTGCGACTGCAGCTTAAATTGACGTTATTGTGTTTATCGCGTTTATCATATTGGTTTTCATTTTCTTTACGAAAAAAAAACAAACAAAATCAGACAAAAACAAACCGCTTCGGTTCAAAGTTTGTCGTTGACGAGGACGAGCAGCAGCAACCGTGGCAATAAATTCGAGAAGCAATAATTACGCGCGCCTTCGAAGCTTCTGGTGTGTAGTGATAAAAACGGGCATTTTGTTTATTATTAGCTTCTTTCTTTTTTTTTTGGTATTTCGTCGTTACGTCGTTAATCTCCCTGAATATGGCCATCTAAATGCGTGTGTGCAAACGATGCAAGAAAGAAAACAAGAGCGAGGGGCTAGTAATATGGTCGCGCATCCCTAGCAAAGCAACAAAGAAGCAACAGTTTTGTGCACTAGAATAAGTGATGTGTTAAGCTTACTGTGGGATACGATCCCTCAGGTAGGACATGATCGATTCAGTGCCCTTTTCCAATATTTGATGTCGCGGTTGACGGAAACTGTTGCCGATCAGTTCCAGTGTGCTGCAATTGGAAAGTGACGAAGATTCGTGAGTGGTTCTATTGGTAATGATCCGCATACAAGGGGTCCGCTATACTCACGTGATGTTCTTCAACGTGCCCAGGATTGGCGGTACATGCTTAATGTTATTGTTGGCCAAATCTAGCGTAGCTAGCCGCTTCAGTGCTCCCAGCCCATTCTCCGATGCATCGATCTCTTCGATTTGGTTACCATTGGCAAGAAAAATTTCCAATCCTCGCAGCTCGTACACACAGTCCGGTATGCGCTTGAGCTGATTGCTGACGACGTTCAGCTCGCGCAGCGTGACCAGCAACCCAACCACTTCCGGCAAGTCGGTCATCTGGTTGTTGGAAAGGTTCAGGTAGCTGATCTTTTCGAATTGCGAGAAAAAGCCCGGCACGGTTTGCAGTAAATTGAAGCTCACGTTCAGCTCCGTTAGCAGCGCGGATAGATGAGTGATTCTAGAAAAAGAAACGGAAAGTCGGTTCCGCATTAGTTTAGCTTTAAATTAATACCCTTCACCCCGCCTGGTACATGGGCCCTCCTCTCACCCTGACGGTACAGCCGGGAGCTTATTCTTGCTTATATCCACATTGTAAACGCACGCCTCAAGCGCATCCAGAAACACCGCCTCCGGTATATCGATCAGCCCCTTCGAGCAAACGATCAACGCACGGCCCTTGCGCATCTGGTAAACATCCGGGAAGGTACTTTCGGAGAAGATGGAATTCTTCACCACCGACGGTCCCGATCCCGGTTTGTTTTGCTGCGCCTCAATCTTCCCCTTCGTTCCATCCCTCTCGCGGAGTGTCTTCAGTATGCGCTGCGTACCACACTGTATAACGTCACGCCGGATCGACCGGATCTGATTGCCTTCCACCTGCAAGCTAACGAGATGCGCCAGCGTAGACAGACACGAGGGCAAACTGCTGATCGTATTGTTCGAAAGATCTAACCTGGTCAAGCTAGCCAGCAGCGCTATTTCGTCCGGCAAACGTTCGATCTTGTTGTCGCGCAGATCGAGTACCTTTAGCTGGGGTAGATTTTCACAAAAATCACCCGGCAACGTTTTAATGAAATTGTTCGAAATGTGCAATTCTTTCAGTGCTTCGCAGCCGGTAAAATCGGGCAGTTCGTCGATGTCGTTGTGCTGCACGTACAGACATTCGAGGCGGCGCAGTTCCCCCATTACGGGCGGTAGCTTCTTCAGGTCGTTCTTGGCAAGATCGAGCTTCTGGAGTTCTGGCAATGACGAGCGAGCAGAACAGAATGGATTAGTTTGTGAGTCCTTCGGCCTGGTGTATGCTACTTACTGCGCAAATTGACGATATCGTTCGGTAGTTCCGTTAGGTGGTTATTGTTCAGCGTTAGTTGCTGCAATCTTACCAAAAACCCAACGCCACCCGGTAAAGCGTTAATGCTGTTGAACGAAACATCCTACAAAAGCGATTATTTGAGGAGTATTATAAAGCGAATTTAGTACATTTTGGGGAGACCACATCTTACCAATATTTCAAGCATAATTAGATCGCTTATGTTCGGATTCATCTCGGGAAACTCATTGTGCGAAAGGTTGAGATGCTTTAGCTCCTTCAGCTGAAAGAAGCTTTCCGGCAGCTCGGTCAGTTTGTTCCGGCTGACGCTGAGTTTCGTTAGCTTGGTTAGCGACCCGATCCCGCTCGGTAGGCTTGTTAATGCATTATCTTGAAGCTGTTGTAATTTGTAAATTTGGTTAACCGTGATTAACTGATGAGAAAGTAGGATGTAATAACACTTACATTCAGCACGGTAAGATCGGCCAGATTCTGTATGTTTTCGCTGATCGTTGTGAGCGTGTTCGAGCTTAGATCGAGCGTCGTTAGAGACTTTTGATTCCACCAGCTTTCCTCCTCGTTCGAGCGATTCAGATCGTACCGTACTTCCTTCTCATTTTCGTCCGAATCACTCAAATTCCACACCTTTTCGGGCACTGGCGTTTAGAGAATGGAAAACGAAAACGATATATTTATTTAAACATCTTCAAATTGAGGAATCGAATCGATAGTGCAACAATTTTTTGTTTCAAGAGCCGAAAACAAAACCCCGCACAACACACGCGTAGAAATTGTTACCACGAATTTTCCTATAGCGGCGCTTAGGATAGGGAATGTGAGTTCTCGTTCGTCTCATTGCGCCACCGAACACCGAGGTCTGTACTAACTTGTTGCTGATGTGCTTCTGTTGTTTCGCATGCTGTGCAGACACTCTCTGTGTGCCCGAGTGGCCAGTTCCTTTCGAACGGAACAAATGAATTTAAACGTCGTCAATCAAACAAATGCGGCCGGTCCCTTTGGGGACGATAAAAAGCTAGGCCTGGTTTCCGTTCCGAGGGCGCCAGTGGACTGGTGGACGTTCGCAAGTGTACGCCTAGCGATACCCGCATCGAACGTGTGTCCCGGAGCTAGTGTACCGTGAAATCACACTCTATTCCCGGGTTACCCCCGGTATCTGGAAGGTCACACACATCCTGGGGGAAGCTGGGGAAACGCTAACTGGCTCGAATGACTATAATTTGGATTCCATCCCCGGAAAGGCGCGCAATGAAAATCACGCCAAAATCCATCATCCGGAACGTGTAAGCGCGGTTTCGGCGAGTGCGCGCCACCTCCTCGCATGCTTAGCCAAGTGTGTTTTGTCATCGATCTTACGGTACGGTACGGTGTGCGATGATGCAACTGCCGTGCTTCGACGAGCCATGAAATGGTTATTGCATTGTCTGTCGGATTATTTAACCTTGGCTGTGCAATGCTGTGTGCACCACATCATCATCATCATCATACCTGTCGCCAATCCTTTGCCCGATAGATTCAATACTCCACTCTTCAGCGCTTGCTTTATCCTGGCCCGTGTAAGTATCTGGCTGTCCTCCTTCTTGTCTTGGAAGTGAAACACTGGATTCAGTTCCTGTTCCCGGATTCGGCTGCGAGGAATCTGTCGTGCCTTCATGGCGAGGCCTACTGATGATTTTGCTCCAAAAATTTGTTGTGCGACTATTGCTGCTTTCACGCTTGACCACTGTATGCAACTGTGTACTGATCTCCCGCCCCCCTAACAACGAGAATTGCGAACCATAACAAAACACCAACAACACAAACTCCGTTCACACATACTAGCACAGCTGGGTTGCGTTTATAGCGCTTTGGGATTGAGTTGTACTGGTGTTGTTTTCATTTCCCTTTTTGCTATATTTCGTTCAGTAATTTAATGTTATCATCATTGAATCTTATTCTATTGATTAAAAACATTGTTTTAATATTTAATTCCTCTTAAAAAGCCGAAAAATGAACAAATCAATGACCAGTATAACAGCGTCTGTCATACGCTGCCCGATAAGTTC
>KZ064046.1:0-14221 GCA_002091835.1 Anopheles maculatus | reverse complement strand
GGGGGCCGGGAAAGTAAAACGTAAAGCTCTTGCCTTTATTTATCGCATCATACACCGTCCAACAAACAAACAAAAAAGAGACAACATGCTTCTTCTAGGTGTGGGTGTGCGTGTGTGTGTTTCTCTTTTTCTTAGTAAACTTATTTCTTGTTTGCTTGTATCGGTTTTGACGGGGTAGTAGCTGGAACAATCGTGGGAAACGAATGAAGGCGAAGGAAAGGGGAAGGAAAGGGGGGAGGGGTTTCCTGTTATCTAGATTTCGTGTTTTTTTTGTTGATTTGTGTGCGTGTGTGTGTGTGTGTGTGTGTGTGCGTTATGTATAAACGTTCGTAGTTTTGCCCTTTATAAATTATATTTACGATTATTCCATATATTCTCAAATACAGGTTAAAGTGATTGATTAAATTGATTAGTGTGTGTTTTTTTAAGCACAATTAGATTTCATTTATTAAACTTAGTTCGGCTAAATATGAATTAAAGGTTTTCTTCCCACCAGCAGAGCTTGCTCATTCTATTTTTTTCTTCCTAATCCTCGCAAATTCTCTCCAACACTGTCACTGTTCTTGTCGTCCCCCAGCCATTCTGTCGACGCTCGGTTTGTTGCACGGGTTTTTGTTTTTTTGTTATGCTTCGTCCCAACTGTTGTTTACAGGACAGGAGCATTCGTCTGTCGTTCTTTTACACTCCCAGCGGAATCCCAAAACCCAATCCCAAATGGACAAAGAAGTTGAAGAAAGATGGACAAAAAAGCACGGGACAAAAATGGTTGAAAACGTCACAGAATAAAAATTTTACTACAAAGATATATCTCCCGTTGGTTTTTTTTCGATCGTTTCGAACCCCCTCGCCGTTTTCTTGACTAAAACACACAACCCCTCCTTTTGATGCTGTTTTTCTTCTGTGTTGTCTCGCTGTTCTCGTGGTGTGCCAAACTACTATCGGGAGGCAGCAAACTCCCATCGCATGCTAGTGGTAGTAGTAGTAGGTAGGTTAGTGTTTGCAGCTGTCAACAAACTGTCAAACCGTCCGAGCTTCGGCTGTCAAAGCTAGACCGATACATCGATCGATAGCAAAAAAAA
The DNA here is from genome assembly GCA_002091835.1 of Anopheles maculatus. NCBI lineage: Eukaryota > Metazoa > Arthropoda > Insecta > Diptera > Culicidae > Anopheles > Anopheles maculatus. The sequence goes on along the minus strand of KZ064046.1, from coordinate 13,142 downwards.
CGAACGAACGAACGAAGACAAACAGTTTTGTTTTCTTGGAGGGAGGAGATTTCCTTAAACACATTCATACAAGATTCATTTAACGTTTCAAATTAATTTTTGTATCAATTTGGAAATTTTTCTACTAAACTTTTCGTCTCCTTTTCTCTCCCGTCTCTCGCGCGCTCTCCCTCTCTCTCTCTCTCTCTTCTCACCAAGCCCCACCAACTCCTTTGATCCTTTGCACTGCTTTCCGTCTCGTGCACGAAACAAGGACGAGCAAGCGAACGAGTAGGGAGGGTTGGTGGCTAGGTAATGGGGAAGAGAGGTTTGCCAAACCCTCGCTCCAACACACATACACACATATTTCATACTAGGAATAACATAGGTGCTAAATTATTGAACATCTTATTTAAACTTATCGTTAAATGCTCCCGGGCATCGCGGGCTGCAAACACACCTTGTTAAGGAGCGGCCCCGTAATGTTAGGCAGGCACGCATTCTCCCTCTCACTCTCTCTCTCTCTCTCTCTCTCTCTCGCTCTGTCGCTTTCTCTCCCATTGTCGCATTGTGCGATCAAAGAAAGAACGGAAGAGCAACTGAAAGAGAGAGAGAGAGAGAGAGCGAGAGCGCGCACTTGCTTGCACCGAGTGAAGATAAATTACTATTCCATAATAAATGGGGGTATCGCCCATTTTTGTTTAGTACGATTCGTTTTGTTGTTTTTTTTTTTTGGTTGCTTTAAGTTGTTGCGTGTTTTTTTTTGTTGGTTTTGTTTGTTGTTTTGCAATACGGGATAATACGATACAATTATTCGATTAATTAGAATTAAATGGCTAAAATAGAAAGAAGGTACAGGGAACGCAATATCTATATTCCGTGTCCGTGTTTTCCATGTGTTTTGTTTTTGTTTTGGTGTGAGTTTTTTTTTTCGTTTTGTTCTTTTAACCGGTCCGTGCTTTCGGTGTTTCGTAAATGCAAGTAAGTTATCTCTGGCGTTCATTCGCGCGAACGAGATCAATCAAGCATATCGTAAGGGATCAAGGGATTTAGCACACCCAAAAATGCACAGGAGAAATACATCCAGGAGAATAATCATAATATACGTACGCGCAGTAGCATAAGAAGTAAAACGCTCATCTTGCTTAGTTAAGTGGTGTATGTGTATGTGTGTGTGTGTGTGTGTGTATACAGTACAAATAAGATACGATAAGAGAATGTGTGAGTGAGTGAGGGTATTAAAAGGATCTAAAACTGAGTGAAGAGTAAAGGGCCCCAAACGGGCCCGGTGTTTTGTTTACGTTCGTGGCATTAGGACCCGCGTTGCCCGCGCTTTGTGACAGCTGTCAACTGCTTGCTTAGTATCCCGAGGCAGTGCGCTTCAATCTGACATGTCAAACTTAATACATAGCTAGTAGCGTGTGGGTGTGTGTGTGTGTGTTTGTGTCTGTAAGTGATAATAGACGCACGTATACTTAGTGAATATAATAAATAAATAAATACACTTACACGATATTATGTCATTAGGGTAAGATGGGAAAAAAAAAATCTAAACAAACAATCTAACCTAGCAGTTCGCAGTTTATCAAACGGAGGGGGGGGGGGATAAAACCAAAACAAAAGAACGTTTTTTTTCCATCGCCATCGCCACCCTGCTCTACACCGTGTGTGTTTGCGTGCGTTGCCTAAGTGTCCTTGGTTCTGTGGCCCGAATGTTTTGCGGGCGGGGCGAGAGATATCTTGAACGAGCGTCAGTTTTGTTTTTTTTGCCGTCCCCAGGTGACAGTTTTTCGGTTTTGTTTGTATTGGGATTTTCACTAAACTATATATTACTTTAATTCACAGTTGCATTCTCTCTCTCTCTCTCTCTCGCTCAGCGTTTTCTGCTTGTTTTCGTTTTTCATTTAAAGATTGATTATTATTGCACATACACATTGTTCTAGACTGGGTTTGTTTTTTGTTTTTTTTTTCTCTCTCTCGATATAAACACTTTTTGGGTTTTATACTGGGGGGGGAGGGGGGAGGGGGGGATACACGTGACGGTGACACATCACAGCACTTTTTCTTTCCCTTGTCTTCGTTTCGACAGCTCTCGTTAGTAGTAAAAACTAGTTGTTTTCCTTTTCACTCTCTCTCTCTCTCTCGCTCGCTTTCCTTTTTCTTCCGCCGTCACACTTCAATCAAGCGCATTTGTTTCGCTGTAACGCGTTATTTAGGGATATTTCTTCTTCCTTTCTGGTTTTGTTTCTTTGTTTTTCTTTTCCATTCTAAACATATCATTTACATTTAATATATTTGTTTTACAAAGATTATTTGAGCGTTGACGAGGGGGATGGGGGGAGGGGGGGGAGGGGCAATTTGACTCTAATTTATCAATTTCACTAGGGTGCCATTTTGGGGCGGTGAGGAAAAGGGAAGGGAAAGGGAAGGTTGTTACGAAGGGAGCAGAAAAAAATACAGAAAAATGACGCGCTGCTCGATTTTGGTGACAGGTGTGTCACCTAGGTGTTAGTAATGGTTTGAAGTTAGATAGTTATTGCACAAATTTGCCGGACCCAACCCAACTTAAAACTTAGTGGTTGCATAAATTAGCAAAACACCAGGAGAGACACCGGGAGAAAAACTAAAATACAGTCTTTGGAATAAATAAATAAATCCTCTATCGACCACGGTCCCCCTGTTTGACGGTTTCGATACATCGAATCGTCCACTGCATCACTAAAGTGATCACTATAAACCGTCCCTCATGCCAAGCACCGTTTTTTTTTGTGCGGTCTCTCTCTCCTTCCACCTACCCCGCCCCTCCTGCCTAGTCGCCACGGGGTAGCGTTAAAAATGGTGTTAAAGAAACTTAAAATTTTTCCCATTTTTAATTGGCCTTTGACTTGGTGTTGTTAGTCTTGAAGCTAACCTGCAGGACGCGGTTGCCGAGCGTGTAGCCGTTGAGTGACTGGACGGCGACGACCGCCTCATCGTAGTTGGTCATCGTCACGAACCCGAACCCTTTGCACTTGTTCGTCTGCAGGTCCTTGATCACCTTCACGCTCTGGACCGCACCGAACGGACCGAACAGCTGCCACAGGACGTTCTCCTCCGTTTCCGGTGCGAGATTGTACACGAAGATACACCAGCCGGACCCGTTGATTGCGTTTGCGGATAATACTGAGCTGCCGAGGTCGCCGGTTAGCGGCGAGTAGCGGCTAAAGTTCGATGGCAGGCTTCACGTGGAAGAAAGCGAGAAAGAGAGAGAGAGAGAGATAGCGGATAGTGTTAATGAGTGAAGCACAGTATTATCGGTGAGTGACGCGTCTTGCTAAGACTGGCTAAGCCCTAATTAAGTCCTAATAGAACGATTGTTTTTTTTTATAATAAGCTCGTTGCATATCTTTAGGCGCTGCGTATGTGTCGCCTTTTTTAACAACGCTATTACACAGTTGTTGTGCGTACGTGCGTGTATGTGCTTGAGTATGTGTAGTAGGAGTCCGTTTTGTTGACACCTGGTTGACTTGATGGTTGCTCGAGTTGAGATGCTTTTTGGAGAGTTTGATTGCAGCTTCACGGTTGATAGAGGTGTCGTTAGAGGTTCGGATGTGTTCCACCGACACACACACACACACACACACACGAACACACAATTCAATCTAAACACATACGGCTAAGGGCTGAGGCTTACCTGAATCTGCCACTGAGCGGATGGATCGGGCCGGGTGGGAAGCGGCGCAGGTTCGGTGTTGGTGTTAGGTACGCCGCCAACGGTGGGATCGCCTTGTTGATGTTATTGCTAGGATTGTTGGCGAACTTCACCGTGATCGGTTCGGAGGCACCCTTCGGCGTGGTACCGTTCAGCTGCTGGATCGCCCGTTCCGCCTCCGACCGCTGATCGAACCGGATGAAGCCGACGCCCTTCGATAGGCCGGTAATGTTATCACATAGTATGCGGGAGGTGATGATCTGCCCGTACGCGTTGAACAGATTCTCCAGGTCCTGCTGCGTCATGCTCTTGGACAGACCGGACACGTACAGGTTCGCACCCTTGATCGCGTCCGAGCTCGGCCGGGCGAACGACACCTTGATCGTTTTGTTCTGCAGCCGCAGCCCGTTGAACGTGTTGATTGCTTTCTCCGCGTCCTCCGGCCGGTGGTAGTTGACGAAACCGTACCCAAGACTTTGCCCTGCAAATCGGCGAACATTAGGGTGCGTGCTAAGGGCGATTACGTGAACAGTGCTGTGCTGTTACTTACCGGTGACTTTGTCGCGGATCAGCTTGCAACTCTCGACATCGCCGATGCTGGAGAACAGTGACTTTACCTCCTCCTGTGTCATCGTCTGCGGCAGATAGTTAACGATCAGGTTCGTCTTGCTGTCCTCCTGGCCGCTACCGATCGAACCGGACCGCCCATTCTGCTGCACCGTTTCCAACCCGTTCGAGATCATCGTGTCGCCGGCCTCGGTACTACTGTGTTCGCTAATCTTAATAAGATGGATGGATTCGCTGTTGCTTAATTATTTGTGTTGCCTTAGTAGTCGCGCACTCTGCTACTACGGATCGTCTTCGCTGTGTGGCCTGGCTGCCTTCGTTTGTTTAAAAACCGTGTTTTGCTTTTCGCACCAGGCTGCGGATAGAGAGATTATCAGCTGGATCCGCCGCTGTAGACCGACCAGCACCTGTCAGTGTTTGGTGTATGACTAGATTCCACTGCCTGTCGCACAGTGACAGTTTAGTATTCTCGCACCTTCTCGCCGTTTGTTTGTTACGCTCGATTAAACGAGCAGCAATTTGTGAAGGTGTGTATAGGGCGCTACTTCCTTAGCTACTGGTTTGGGTTGTTCTCCCTCCTAAAAGCGCTTTGCACTTGGTTCGTAATAAAAATTCGCTCTAACACGACCTTCCTTCACACCGTGTGTATGTGTGTGTGGGCGTGTTGTGTCCTTATGACTTAACGTAGTCTCTTCCTATAAATCCTAGATAACTAGATGTCTTGCTTTATACTCGCTCCCGCTACTGCTCGCTAAATTGCTTGGCTTGCCGTGTGTGTGTATGTGTGTTTTTTTTTAAAAGTACACACACTCACACCGTTCGTTTACGCTAGCGATGTTTTTACGACCTTACACTCATTGCACACTCGCACTAAAAAACGGCAAACACCTAACCCCTCACCTAATAGCTCATCCGTTTCTTCTGCTTCGTTGCTCGTTTACGACTGTGGGGGGATAGGGATAGTCAATGTTATTTGTGCTAAGTTGTTTTTAGTGTATGATACAGAAACGGTTCCCGGTTTCCGTTAATATTCTTCGCCCAACTGTTAATGGCCGGTTGGTGGTGTGTAATGCATACGCGCTCGGTTTTTTTTTTCCTTTTTGGCGGGGAGATTTGGGTTGTCCTCGGGTGGTGGTGGTGGTTTTTGGTACCGTTGAATGAATACTGCAGGTTTATTGCTTCTCCTTCTTCTTCCAAGTAGATTCCCTCTACACACTACACACACACGCGCGCACGGGCGCTTACCCGTCGAAGCTGCGTCCGGTTCGGTGTTAACCTCAAAAAACTACACCCAAACACACACACACACACAGAGTTGGCGGGCGTTGCAGATGGTTGGAAGGTGTTTTTTGCGGGCCGGCGGCGAGCAGACGGGGGAAGGGGGACAGGAACGATAGAAAATAAATCCGCAGCGCAGTTACGGGGTGTTGCTTCCAGGCTACTACGATTCTTTGTTGTCTTTTTAAATTTCACTCTTGGTTCGATTGAATGCTAATTGTTGATTGTCGTGCAGCTGTCCTCTTCTGTATCGGCTGTCACACTGTATCTTAGTGTATGGATGTGTGCGTGTGTGTGTGTGGAGATGTTTGGGACTGTACTGGTGCGGTGCAGGTTTGGAGCTGGTGGATGGATGGATACTGCTGCTGCTGCTGCTGGAAGTCCAGTGTACAAGGTTGGTCCGGGTGTCGAGAACCTGCACCTTGCTTTTGTTGTTGTCGGCTTTGTTGTCACCTTATCCACTGTTGGGCGTCCTGGGTGTGTATGTGTTGTGTATTTTTTTGTGGTTGTAGAAAGGTAGTGTAGGACTCGCTTGTCGCACGGGTTGCACACTGTTCTGCAAAAAAAAAAACAACAACAACAGATAAGCACGTAAACAAACGATAAGAATCAGCCTGTCAGCTTTGCTTGGCGGATGTATGAGTGAAACGATGCGTTTGCACAATTACCTTTGCCTGTTGCTAGTAGATCTAGTTGACGCTAGGTTGCGCTTTTCGCTTTCGCTCGTTCGCTTCCCTGTTCTTTGTGTCGGTGTGGTTGTGTGTGTGTTATGTTTTTAATACTTGCTGTTTGCCTTTTGTTTGATTATATAATTAATCTTTACTAGGATAATTTTGTAAATAGGAAGCAATTGATCTTTTTCTTCACTGTTTTCCTTCTGTTTTTATCCTCTCCTTTCACTTTTTCCTATGTAAATATTGGTTTGTCTCGTTTGCTTTGCTCTCTTTCTCTCTCTCTCTCTCTCTCTCTCTCTTGCTGTTTCTTTTCGTAACCAGCGCTTCCTGTCTGTCGCTTCTATGGGGTATCTGTCTTGCGTTTTTTGGAAACCCTTTTCGGCAGGTTTCTTGAATATTGTTCAGAGCGCGCGCTTGCAGAACCCGTGCTAGGGAAAAGATTCCGTCGTGTTTTGTTCCTTCTCGGTTTATCGTTCCTCTGCTTCTACTTGGATGCAGCTCGTAACAGCCCTTAATCTTGCGTTGGTTTTGTGTATGTGTATATTATGTCAAGGAAATACGTCGCTGTAAACCAAATCTCTGGTATCTGAAAGTAAAGTGAGGTTATGGTAAAGTGAGGTTAGCTTTTATGTTCGAAGGCGAGGCTTCCGTTTTGCACTCTGGTAGCCTCGGTGTGGGTTGTAAAACAAAATTTATTATTATTTAGCTCACTGCACACACACAAACACACATAATTTCCTGTTCAAAGCACACGCATATCCCTGCTACGGTCGCTGCGGTGTGAAATTCGAACTCAACAACTACCCGACAGAACGGAGTGCCGTTTGCCTCGCAGCGTAAGGGCGTACTTCTGTTTCACTTCTCGCGACCCAAAACGTTCCCTTTGCGTGCACCGTACCCAGGCATTTCCTTCTCGTTCTATCACCCCAGCACGTAAAAAAAAGGACTTTTGAAAATCGATCGCGCACCAGCACACCCGTCACACAACCGGACACGGAACGGGGTTTCACCGACGTGTGTGTGTGTGTGTATGTGTGTGTGTGCGTGTATGTGCTCTGTATCTTCGTTCACGTTCCGGGCTGGTAATGCGCACTCGCGTAGCTGCTCCTTCTTGCAGCGGGCACACAGAACACAAGAACCAGTCCGCAAAGGAAACGAACGTTCCATTTTTTTGTTACTTTTCTTTGCAAGCTAACCACCTCTGTTGGTGGCTCGCTAAAGTGCAACCCACCCGTAAGGACTTCTGCAAAAGAAAGTGAACAAAAAAAAAAACACAGAACCGGATCCAGAACCCGCTTTTACCCTAGAGCTAAACAAACTGTCTCACTGTGGGAAGTCACCGTGCCGGATAGCAAGAACGAAACGCACCGCGCAACGACGCCCCAGATCGCCGTGTTAGGTTTTGCAGCAAAGCCAGGCTCATCCGGCCCTATTTTGTCGTACGTTAAACAACCATTCAACCGGCGTTGAATAGCACAGAAGCAAGCGGGCCGCTACTACGCGCAATGGAGGACGCTAGACATTTTCAGCAGATCGGAGAGAACTGTCCCGTATCGCTGGTGGTGACCGTTTTTGTGGGATAAAAAGTTTTATCCAACGGCGCACCAATGCTACTCTCACGCTCGAGCCCATTCGCTCTCTCTCTCTCTCGCGCGCGCGAGAGAGGCATCACACACACGTTCATACAAGCAGTTCGATCCTTTTCGAGTGAGCAGTCAAAAAGAAAACAGGATAACTTTCTCTCTCTCTCTCTCTCTCTCTCTCTCTCTCTCTCTCTCTCTCTCTCTCTCTCTCTCTCTCTCTCTCTCTCTCTCTCTCTCTCGCTCTCTCTTTCTCTTGCTCAAACACACACACACCCCCACAAGGCTGAGCGTGCAATGAAAAGGGAAAGTCCGCGCCCAAATGTATGCAATCCTACGAAATATTGCTCTCCGCTGCTAGTAGGAAGATCCTGTTTTTTTGTTGTTTTGGGCGTGTGTGCGTACACGAGAGAAAGTAAGCATGAGCGAGAGTGTGAAAAGGGCGAGCGCGCACGAGAGAAAAGGGAATGATAAAGCATTATTTGGAGAGTGGTACGGTTGAATGGTGATGTTAAAATCATATCGCACACTGTTAATTACACCACGCCATGGTGGTAGTGTTTGCGGGGTGGAAGGGGGTGCGGTTGCGGGTGCTCTATACCATTCGCTGAATGAATAGGCTGAATGAGGAAAATAGTAAAAATGTTTTACGGGTTACACACACACACACAGACCGAAATTTAATGAATCGGAAGCGAATAAAGCGAATTGCAATTTTGCGCTGTGTGACTGGAACGTGGCAGTTCGGCAATCGGCCTGTCAGTTATTAAAGATGGTTGTTGATGGCTTCAAGGTGTTCATGCAAGGAATCAAGGCATGTAAGTGTCAAACGTCCTTAGCAACCATTACATAACACGTACGCACACGCACACAGAGATGCCAGATATCTGGACTCCGGGTTGAGTTTTGATTAGGCCGAAGATAATTGCCCCGTTATGCCCTTGGTGCAGTGGAAGGAAACGCCCATGGTGATTTTCTTTCGCCGCTCGCACAGAATATGATAAATTATGCAATTCGTATGTCGCTGTCTCGCTGTGTGTGTGTGTGCTACTTCCAGTGGATGTCTCCTGTGTGTGTGTTATGTTTTTAATACTTGCTGTTTGCCTTTTGTTTGATTATATAATTAATCTTTACTAGGATAATTTTGTAAATAGGAAGCAATTGATCTTTTTCTTCACTGTTTTCCTTCTGTTTTTATCCTCTCCTTTCACTTTTTCCTATGTAAATATTGGTTTGTCTCGTTTGCTTTGCTGTTTTGCTCTCTCTCTCTCGCTCTCTCTCTCTTGCTGTTTCTTTTCGTAACCAGCGCTTCCTGTCTGTCGCTTCTATGGGGTATCTGTCTTGCGTTTTTTGGAAACCCTTTTCGGCAGGTTTCTTGAATATTGTTCAGAGCGCGCGCTTGCAGAACCCGTGCTAGGGAAAAGATTCCGTCGTGTTTTGTTCCTTCTCGGTTTATCGTTCCTCTGCTTCTACTTGGATGCAGCTCGTAACAGCCCTTAATCTTGCGTTGGTTTTGTGTATGTGTATATTATGTCAAGGAAATACGTCGCTGTAAACCAAATCTCTGGTATCTGAAAGTAAAGTGAGGTTATGGTAAAGTGAGGTTAGCTTTTATGTTCGAAGGCGAGGCTTCCGTTTTGCACTCTGGTAGCCTCGGTGTGGGTTGTAAAACAAAATTTATTATTATTTAGCTCACTGCACACACAAACACACATAATTTCCTGTTCAAAGCACACGCATATCCCTGCTACGGTCGCTGCGGTGTGAAATTCGAACTCAACAACTACCCAACAGAACGGAGTGCCGTTTGCCTCGCAGCGTAAGGGCGTACTTCTGTTTCACTTCTCGCGACCCAAAACGTTCCCGTTTGCGTGCACCGTACCCAGGCATTTCCTTCTCGTTCTATCACCCCAGCACGTAAAAAAAAGGACTTTTGAAAATCGATCGCGCACCAGCACACCCGTCACACAACCGGACACGGAACGGGGTTTCACTGACGGAGAGGATTTTATGTGTGTGTGTGTGTGTGTGTGTGTGTGTGTGTGTGTCGTTCACGTTCCGGGCTGGTAATGCGCACTCGCGTAGCTGCTCCTTCTTGCAGCGGGCACACAGAACACAAGAACCAGTCCGCAAAGGAAACGAACGTTCCATTTTTTTTGTTGCTTTTCTTTTCAAGCTTACCACCTCTGTTGGTGGCTCGCTAAAGTGCAACCCATCCGTAAGGACTTCTGCAAAAGAAAGTGAACAAAAAAAAACACAGAACCGGATCCAGAACCCGCTTTTACCCTAGAGCTAAACAAACTGTCTCACTGTGGGAAGTCACCGTGCCGGATAGCAAGAACGAAACGCACCGCGCAACGACGCCCCAGATCGCCGTGTTAGGTTTTGCAGCAAAGCCAGGCTCATCCGGCCCTATTTTGTCGTACGTTAAACAACCATTCAACCGGCGTTGAATAGCACAGAAGCAAGCGGGCCGCTACTACGCGCAATGGAGGACGCTAGACATTTTCAGCAGATCGGAGAGAACTGTCCCGTATCGCTGGTGGTGACCGTTTTTGTGGGATAAAAAGTTTTATCCAACGGCGCACCAATGCTACTCTCACGCTCGAGCCCATTCGCTCTCTCTCTCTCTCGCGCGCGCGAGAGAGGCATCACACACACGTTCATACAAGCAGTTCGATCCTTTTCGAGTGAGCAGTCAAAAAGAAAACAGGATATCTCTCTCTCTCTCTCTCTCTCTCTCTCTCTCTCTCTCTCGCTCTCTCTTTCTCTTGTCTTGTTCGCGTTCGCGTACTCAAACACACACACACACCCACAAGGCTGAGCGTGCAATGAAAAGGGAAAGTCCGCGCCCAAATGTATGCAATCCTACGAAATATTGCTCTCCGCTGCTAGTAGGAAGATCCTGTTTTTTTGTTGTTTTGGGCGTGTGTGCGTACACGAGAGAAAGTAAGCATGAGCGAGAGTGTGAAAAGGGCGAGCGCGCACGAGAGAAAAGGGAATGATAAAGCATTATTTGGAGAGTGGTACGGTTGAATGGTGATGTTAAAATCATATCGCACACTGTTAATTACACCACGCCATGGTGGTAGTGTTCGCGGGGTGGAAGGGGGTGCTCTATACCATTCGCTGAATGAATAGACTGAATGAGGAAAATAGTAAAAATGTTTTACGGGTTACACACACACACACAGACCGAAATTTAATGAATCGGAAGCGAATAAAGCGAATTGCAATTTTGCGCTGTGTGACTGGAACGTGGCAGTTCGGCAATCGGCCTGTCAGTTATTAAAGATGGTTGTTGATGGCTTCAAGGTGTTCATGCAAGGAATCAAGGCATGTAAGTGTCAAACGTCCTTAGCAACCATTACATAACACGTACGCACACGCACACAGAGATGCCAGATATCTGGACTCCGGGTTGAGTTTTGATTAGGCCGAAGATAATTGCCCCGTTATGCCCTTGGTGCAGTGGAAGGAAACGCCCATGGTGATTTTCTTTCGCCGCTCGCACAGAATATGATAAATTATGCAATTCGTATGTCGCTGTCTCGCTGTGTGTGTGTGTACTACTTCCAGTGGATGTCTCCCCTGTATGTGTAGGTGGGCAAAGATTTATGTATCCAACCATCCCACATTGAAAACCGATCCCGTTCTTGCTCGGACATGGTACACTTGGCAAGCGCGAGTGCGTCGACACTTGAGAATGAAAAGAAATCTCCCCCACCCTCCACCCCCCCCGAGCGCACTCACACACGGGCGCGCAAGGATATCCGGAGGTTTTCCCATTCGCACACGGTGGGCAGCAATTTCGGGACATTCTACTCGAACATTCTATGGGGGTGGGCACACACATACACACACACACACCTACACGCGCGTACACAAACACAAAATGGGAATGCGCGTTGCCTGAAGCCTGTTTAAAGTGCCGCGCCTGGCTCTTTACGGTATATCGCTTCAACACACGCACACTCGATGGATGTTTGTGTCGCGTGTCTGTCACGTAGTCACCCAGGGAGTGTGAGTTTGTGTGGTTTCGCTAGGCAGGAGTGTGGAGCGAAGGGTTATGGCCGGTGTTCTCATTCACACCGTGCAAGTGGCCGCTTGTCAGCAGTAGCTGCGCTCTTCTGCACGTCTAGACGCGAACGAGGACCGCTGTGTGCAACCCTATTGCTTGACCTATTTCCCATTGCCAGGGGACTCTGCTAGCTGCCGAGTAGAGTCGCTAAAAACCTCCTGCCAGGACTTACTGCTTCTTTTGTTTTTTTTTTTTGCTGAGCGGTAGCTCTCCTACTATCAAGATGTGTTACCTCGCGGGAGTTTCTGAGGGACCCTTCGGCTCTAGCTATATAGCGCTTTGTGAAGTGTTTAATCTGATCGGTTCGAACCCCTGTTATTGAACTTCAAGAGTGGGAGATGTTTAATTAGAACTCTGCCCACATTCTTGCATGCATAAACATGGTGGAATTGGGTAGATGTAGTGTTAAACACCACGCAATACTAGCATAAATTGAGCTTTATGAGGTTAGAGTGTTTCGGAGGCTCTCCCTGTAAGCTCCCTCGTACTGGATTGAGGTTATGGGCGGTAGAGTACAGTTTAAAATGTTGCCGAACGCTACCATCGTCTACCATTTTGTTTGCCGTACACAACTGCGAACGTCAGAATCAAACTGCACCTGTTTCGGCGCAAAGTAACGTGCCCCGGGCCTGATGTGCTATGCCTTGAACGTCCGGTACGCCCCGTTTGGTTGTAGAGCCGTTTTGCAAAGACACACCGGACGGCACTGGGCAGAAACGGCACACGTGCCTGTATCACGGTTAGGGTTTTTGCGGTTCCCTTGCTAGCGGGTAGCCTGTGTGTGCGCGTGCCCACGGTGCTGCTATACTTCTGCCGCGGAGCTTACCCTAGTATTAGTGCGTGTGCGGATGTGTTCGCCACCCTTCAACCGAACCGGAGTGAAAATTCCCTCAAAGATTGGAAAACTCGCCCCTTCCCGTCTTTGCCCCCCCGCCCCTCGAAATATGTCGAACATCTAGGTCCTGTTCACTTTAATAAACCCTCGTGATATTGGCTGACTATCCTGGCAAGGGTGTTTCAATCTTGCTGCTAACTAGAGCCACTACCGAAACCGGATATACAGGTTCACACCAACACCAGCAAGGGAAAACGGAAGAAGCGGAGGTCGCTGACACTTACCAAAAATTTGCCTTCTCACAAGTATGCGCGTGTGGGCACGAACCGGAGGACCTTAGAAGCCGCTGCTAGCTTACCACTCAGCTCAGATGGGGCTGGCGGCGTATAGACTACACTGCAACAGCAAAACAGTAGCACGACCAATCGGGCAAACAGTTTGTCACCGTACGTAGCAC